>JANHGB010037013.1:0-19574 GCA_026283785.1 Coracopsis vasa | reverse complement strand
GCTTCTATGGGCAACCTGTGCCATCGCATCACCACCCTCACAGGGAAGAACTTCTTCCTAATATCTAATCTAATCTAAATCTCCCCTCTGTTGGTTTAAAGCCATTACCATATGTCCTATCACTACACACCTTTGTGAAAAATCCCTCTCCAGCTTTCTTGTTGACCTCTTTAGGCACTGGAAGCTGTTCCAAGGTCTCCCTGGAACCTTCTCTTCTCTAGGCTTAACAAGCCCAGCTCTCTCAGCGTGTCTCACAGGAGAGTTGCCTAAGACCTTGTGGCCTCCTCTGGCCTTGGTTCAGTATGTCCACATACTTCTTACTCATTTGTGTACAAAGCAGAGCATTGCTCAGCATTATGTCTGGAATACAGGGTATCTCTGCAGTGGTGGCCTCACCTTGTTGCTTTCACACAGCATTACCAACACGGCCTTTGACAATGCTCTTCTGCAGGTGAATCAGATGGGAACAACCCCACCACTGCCAGCAGCTGACCAAGTTGTTTTGGGGGAATCTCACAGAAGCAGGGCTGGGAATGTATCCCTGTGACTTGCTCTGGGTCCTGGAGACGTGGTGTCCAGGATCTGTGATCCAGTGGGTCTGTGTATGCTTGGAGGTTTGGTGAGGGCTGGGCACAGCCAGGTGCCAGTCCTCTGGCACAGATAACAATCCCTTCAAGCTCCTGATTAAACACTATCCTCTCCCCGGAGTCAGGTTAAATAAATTTGTCCTGACTTTCTGTTGTTAGCCTACAAAAGAGCCTTTTCCTGATTAATTCTCATCTAGATATCAAACTATTCCCACTCTGGCTGCAGGAATATTCATTGCTTCACTGACAAAAGCCTCTTCTCTTAGTTTGGTCCTTCTTCAGGCTGGCCATGCTCCATTGCCCAGGACCCCCAGGGTGGCAGGGACTGCTGCCCATTGCCTGGAGCTCAGGCAATGGGCAAGCTTCTGCCTGCAGACCCATCGCCCCAGGACACATGCTGCAACCCCTTTAAGAGAAGGGAATCCATCCTGCTTTGTGTATGTGAAAAATCCTGTCTGGGGAAGACAGCTGTGAAAAATTGCATTTAAATATGTGTCTATGAATAAAGCTTAGGGCTAAGCACCCAGTGTGAGTCAGCGCAGGCTGCCTGTGTGTCCGCTTGCCTGGTGGGGCTGATGTCTGAGGGGACTGCTTGATGAGACCAAAACGTGGATAATTTTTGAAGTGTTCTAGCAACAACCTTAGTGAGAATTTCCATCCTCTGAGAGGCTGCTCTCTTGTGCCACGGTGGCTCTTGGGGAGTGCAGATGTTCCTCCACTCTTCCTTACTCCTTTCAGGCTCATTTAACCCCATTTCCTGGGGGAATGTGCACCACTTTTGAAAGAGCTTAGTGCCACTTACGTATTGATTTCATGATGGGTTTCTATCTCTACGCTAATGCATGTAGCATTAATGACACCTCGTATCTGGTAGGAAACTGCAGTGCACAGCTGGACGCCTGGGTGCAAGGGATGGTGCTGTGACCAGGCTGGCACAACCCCTTTTACACAGAGCTGTGCTTCATGACCAGCGTTTACATACCACTTTCATGGAAAACAAACCAGGGCTGTTCCTGGCCAGTGCAATCTGTCCGGGATTCCATTTTGTGCTTGGGACTTAGTAGAAGTGCTGCTAGCAAATGCTCCTCATTGTGATGGAAAAGATGGAAGATGGTGTTTTTACCTCCCTCCTACCTATTTGGATGGCTCAGCTGCCCCATTCCTCCTTCCTCATTACTTCCTTATGGGCTTTATATTTTTCTGGCCCTAAACACATGCCCTAAAATATGAGGACAGCCATGTTAGCTTGCCTAAAAGGGTGATCATTTCACCCTAGGCAAGCCAAATGCGATTTCCTTCTGAGTCTTACAAACTCACAGAACATAATTTCCCTCTTTCTATAGACCTGCCATGGTGTAACTTGCTCCTGGATTAATGATCAAAATCTTTTGCCTTGTTATTTGGAAAGATGTTTGCATGCCTGAGTCTTCCAGTCCTATCTTTATTCGTAAATAGTCATTCACTGTAACCAAACAAGAGACAGATTTATCTCTCATTTCCCATCTTTCTTCTTTCAATTTCTAAATTTCATCTGGTGAGCTCATTTTAAATATCTGGTGGCAGCTTCTCAAAAAGCTTTTTGATATATTTAGGAAATTTTTGGTAAGTAATCCTTAGGAAGTCTTTAAATGCTAAACATCAATTCTAAGGGTTGCAAATAAAATACCTTTTATCTTTTTTGCCTTTAAAACACTTAGAGAAGTACCTAACAGTGAGTCTTTCAACCTGCCTGCTTGATGTTTTTCCTCTGGAAGAGTCTGTTTCACCACTGGGAAAGGTATAGCTCTGGTCGCGGCATCTAATGGCTGCTCCACTGCTCCTCCTGAGCATGTTTCTCAGTAAGTTTGCATCATTAAGCTGAGGAAGGAGAGAAATGAGACTGTAGGACACTTTCTGTTTGAGTTTCGCAGCTATCCCAGACTGGTCCTGAGCAGAAGCCTATTCCTGGCAACGGAGCAAAGCAGTCAGTGGGTCACTGCCCACAGATTGGCTGCATGAGCTGTTGCCAGAGCCTGCCTGGGGCTAGGATTTGGTTGTACAGAGCACTGAGAAATACAGGACAGGATGTAGATAAGCTTTCTTTACATAAATTAGAACTGTGCCAAAGCTGTGTTCATCTCTAGCAGTGTTCAAGGCCAGGCTGGACAGGGCTTTGAGCAACCTGGTCTAGTGAAAGGTATCCCCTGCCTGTGGCAAGGGGGCTGGAACTGGATGATCTTTAAGGTCCCTTCCAACCCAAACCATTCTGTGATTCTAGAATTCATCTTTCATTTTCAAGTGTCAGTTTTGTTCCCTAAGACTGCATGAAACCTGGGGACATCACCTGCACCCCCTATGACTCTGCATGCTCAGTGCTGTCCAGAGTTGCTCTTGCTTGTGTGGTTTTGGGAGAATGCTCTGGCATCAGCGTCTGAGCAGCTACACTGCAGGCATTGTCCTTAGGCCCTCAGAAGATGCCTTGAAACCTCCAAGGGCACTGCTGGGACAATCCCACACCATGAACATGCAGTGCTTTTCCAGATAGATGGTTCAGGAAGCAGGGAAGGCTGAAGGAAGGTAGAAGAGGGGTAGCAAATCCTTTTAGTATCATACCATCCTTTGCACTTAGAAAGTTTTGGGCATTTAATTTATTTTTCATTTTATAGGATTTTGGCAATTTCTTTTCCAGTATGATTAACAGCACAGACAGTTGCCCACCTGGCTTGAAAAGGTCAGACACAGAACCGTCAAAATATTACAGAAAGTTCTGTTGTTAGCTTTTCATTTTTGCCCCTGCCAAAGTTGATATTAGAAGGAATCATTCATGAAAGCCCAGTTCTGTGACATTTCTAGCTCAATTTGGACATCAAAGACCCTTTCTATTTTCAGATTCTGCTCTTGTTAAAATGCTAACCTTTTTTAATGCTTTGCCATTATATATGGAATCTGCTGTAGCAGTTTAGCAAGCACAAAACATTTCTTCGTTAGATATTGTATTAAATGATTGCTTTTCTTTGCAGAGGAGTTCAGCTTATTTTAGTGAGCCACTGGGTCATTTGGAAAATAAAATTCTGGGAAAATGACAGGTCAGAAGGAGTGATGAAGGTTGTAAGGACATAAACCACTGCAGTTCCTGTTCACAGGCAACTGGAGGTGAGAAAAATTTCTTATATACCACATTGTTACTAAAATATCAAGTATCCTTCCTTGCCAATTATGCCACAAGGGCAAATTATTTTAATGATAGGATTGTTGCATACTCAGAGAGGATAATTTCTTTGGAAAATAAAATAAACTGAAATTTAGAAGTTACAGAAAAAAAGAAGAAAAAAAAGTTAATTGCTTTGAGTTAGATACTTGTAGAGAGGGAGGTGGGATGTGCAGAGAAGTTTAATCAGGTCTGGCAAGAAGCAGAAAATTCAAGTTGAATACATGTTAGACTGAATCACCACTAGCTTCATATGATTATATTATATTATTAAGAGAAAAGGGTCATTAGTGACTGTAGCATGAAGGTTGTGAGCAAAGGCAGGGAACAGAACATTTCTCCTGCTGATAGAGGGGATACGAAAAACTACCTGTACCTGGCAGCTGGCAGTGCAGATGGGCAGCAGGGTCACAGTGCCCCAACCCAAACACCAGTGACTGTATTTATCATGGACTGGTGTTTAATTTCAAGTCCTGGGGCTTTGGAAATACTTATCCAACCCTCAGGGCAGAGAGGTTCTTGGCCTGACACATTCAGGTTGATTTGATGACAGCCACAAGAAGCCCTCCTGCATGACCTGGTGCCATGGGACGGATCCTTCTCCTGGAGAGGGAAGTAAGGGCACAGTGAAGAGAAATGTACCTTTGGTTTCCAGCTCTCTTCTGAGGTCTGTGGGTGACCATGACCAGCACACTGACCATAGTGTTGGTGAAGTCACTGCAAACCTTTGTTTGGCTTTGGAAGGAGATCTCCAAAAGACACAAGCAGTGAAAAGATGAACAAGAGCATCAACAGCAATTTTGGTGAAAAAAGAGAAAATGGGGGCAAAAACCTGAAGATCACCCAGACATAACCTGATATATGACCTCACTGCAAGTTTTAGATTTTTGGAGGTTAATTTCTTATCATGGGCACTGGTACTGGTATGGAAGGGACACCTGAGGGCAGCAAGTCTGCTGGGGCACTGGGCACTGTGTCCTCAGACTCCAGCAGCAGCTAGTCCAACTGGTACTGCAGATAAAGGAATACTGGGTTCTGTGGGGTGGGTTCATACTGGAAGGTCTGGAAGTTGCTTGTTATGTCGTTTCATGCAGTAAGATATTCTCATCAGACAATGATATCCTTTATAATCTCTCTCCTCTTCTACACAGAGGAAACAAGAATTGTATGGAAATTTTATCTAGATATGCTGAATGAAGCTAAAAGAGTTTTGTAGATACATAGAAATCTTTCTCCTTTAAGGTGATGAATCACAGTTTTAACTAAAAGAGCATTAAGCTAGTATCTTTTGGACCAGTAGTGTATTTCAAAGACCATGAAAGCCACTAAGAATCATAGAATAGTTAGGGTTGGAAAGGACCTTAAGATCATCTAGTCCCAATCCCCATGCCATGGGCAGGGACACCTCACACTAAACCATGTCACCCAAGGCCCTGTACAACCTGGCCTTGAACACCGCCAGGGATGGAGCATTCACAACTTCCCTGGGCAACCCATTCCAGTGCCTCACCAACCTCACAGTAAAGAACTTCCTCCTTATAGCCAATCTAAACTTCCCCTGTTTAAGTTTGAACCTGTTATCCCTTATCCTGTCCCTACAGTCCCTAATGAAGAGTCCCTCCCCAGCATCCTTATAGGCCCCCTTCAGATACTGGAAGGCTGCTATGAGGTCTTCATGCAGCTTTCTCTTCTCCAGGCTGAACAGCCCCAACTTTCTCAGCCTGTCATATAATGACAGAGGTAGTAGTTTAGTAAGCACAAAATACTTTGCTGCAGTAACAAATTCAAACACAGCTACTTTGGAGAACTGGCAAACAAAACTGGCTCACCTGTCTTTACTGCACCAATACTTCAATGATGCTCCAATGCTTTTGTACCTGTCAATATCTTCATTTACTCTTACTACTGCTATCCTTTCAGCAATCCTTTATCATAAATATATACACATTGGGTGAATATCAGGACATTTTGACTAAAACATCCAGGACAACAAGCACAATTTTGACTTTGTAGTTTGGTCTAGTAGAGAAGGGCAAAGAGGTATTGAAATAGAAGATATATCCATTTTGAAAAGGGTTTCGAAGAAACTTACTTTTAACAGCAGAGCTGCTACCTGATGAGGATGATTTTGTCCAAGCCACATTGACTTCCTTGGTAGACTTATAAAATGTTTCCTAGGAATAAGCCAAGCAGAGGAGACATTTTAAAAAAATTTACTGGAGAAATTCTCAAAGGCATCTCCTCCAGCAACGTGCCTCTCAGGTCTCGTGGCATGCAGTCACTGAAGTGAAGACTACAAAACCATCTTGAGAAGATATTATTATGTAAGCTTGGTCAGTGTTAATTCTTGATGACATCACAGCCAAGTTTCAAACATCTGCCCCATAGGGTGATTTTATTACATAGCTGGTATAGGATGACTGTAAGTGATTTTCTTTTCCCCACGGTTCATGAAAATGGAACTTTAAATGTTATCACTGTCTTAAATTCTTCCTACCAAATTCATGTTGATGATCTTACAGGTCTTTTCCAACCTAGCTGATTCTATGATTAGTTTGAAGAAGCCCTCTCCACGCTGCAGCCAGCATTCTTTGTTAGTCAGAAGTGCTGACTTCACTGGTGTTTGCTGCACCAGGATTTTGTGCTGAAATGCTTGGGATGAAAGGAGGAGGTGCACAGCTGCCACTTGACTGAATAAGCCTAGAACACCCAGAACCCATTTGGTATGAAGATTTGTGAGAGGGGTGGGTATGCAGACAGTGGGAGCAGGAGCTTTCTTTAAGGACAGCTATAAATACTCATCTTGGTGGACTGGCTCCATGGCTGGTCCTCTCCAGATGAATTCTTGGTATGTGTAATTTGTTTTTGACATTTCCTGGCTGGCAGTAACTATTATGATTCTGCACACATACACACCCTCTTTCCCGCCTTCCTGAAGGAGAGGTAAGGCTTTAGTGTTCCCTGTGCTTACGTCTAGACAGGCCAACTTGTTTAGCCTTTGTTTTTTTCTTGTGCTAATAAAAAGGCTCATGACTTCTGTTTTTCTTCAAATGAAGCCCTGAAAACAGAAGAAAGAAGAAAAACGAGTACCCTACCCACTAAGACCTTTGATTTTTTAGTTCCTCAGTAACGTAACTATATAGCAAAAGCTATTCTGTACTATGCCCTGTATCACTACCTACCAGATAATAAATATATGTAGAAACCTTAGGTCAACATGTTATTTAATATAAAATTTGGCTAAATGAGCTAGATTATGCATCCTTGATATCTTTTTAAAGTTGTTACTACTTTCTCTATTTTTCTTCTTTATCCTAAAACAGGGATAAAACCATCTTGCATTCTCTTATCTTTGGATTGTAGGACACCTCTAATGAGGTTTCTGCTGTTTTCTGAGCAAGAGTAAAGCATTTGCTTATACATTTCCTAGTACGAGACTACAAACTTTCATTTCTTTGCAGCCAGAGAACTTCCTGATTAATTAGTATGCTGAATTATTATTTTGATAATAATTTCTACCTTACAGGATATTCCATATTAATGGATGAAGAAAGGTGTTGTTGAAAGGCATCTAATTCACATAAGCATTTTCAAGAGTGAATCCTACCACTTCAAGCAATCAGACTCTAGAGATCTGGCCTTAGATGCAACATCTCCTTCTCCATACTTAAGTTAGTTTCTGCCACCCAGCTCAGTGCTCAGGACTGCCTGTTTCAGTTTACTTAGGTATACCTTTAGCCATAAATGATTTCAGGTTACTCTACAGCTTTTCTAAATCGGGCAATCAAAAATGGAGATAAATGAAAAGTAAAATACCCACAGAACAACCAAAATTTTAAGAAGCATCCTGTCTGCAGTGTTCATTATCTTTACATCAATCATCAGCTGTGAGCTGGTGTACTGATTCATTCTCTCTTGGGTGTTTTTTCTTTTTTGCAGGACAAGCAAAGCTAACCCTCAGTTTCAAGTTGCTTTTCAAATGGAATAGATGGTCTTACAGAACAGAATGCAGCATCAGTGAACAAGAAGTCCTGCAGGCAAGCTTGAACTTTAATGAATATTATTTCCTTTACAAGTAACTACACTTTCCAGCAGACTGATTCTTGTGAATGTGTAAAATCTACTGCTTGAAAAATATACAAACCAAATACTTCCCTCCTCTTTCCACTCATTTTAAAAGGGAACAGTTTCTCCTGGCAGTAACATACACATTTCCTTCTTAATATCTTAGCCTGATCTCAAACTTAATATTACTTGTGTAGAACCATAAACAGGGATGTAAGTCAAATAGCAAGCAGGATTTTTGGAGACTGCTGCTAATATAAAACCTACAGTATATGGTGCCTTTTGGGCTGTTGCTGAATTTTATCTCAGACTGGCGAATTATTTTTTTTCTCCTTCTCATAAATATACTACAACAGCTCTCTCTCAGATGAAATTATATAGCATGCACAACTTGCGCAAAGGCCTCACTACAACATCACCAACTTGTTCCTTGGTTGCAGAAAATGTAGCTTGAACATACTGCATTTTATGTAGCATCAAGCTTTTCTTGTTCCACGTTGGACCTTGTGCAAAAAATGAAAGTCTGCTAATCTTTAACTTCCTAACGCAGTATGATTTTGCACTAAATAAATATGTTATTGCCATGTACAGAGTGGAAAAGAGTAGGAACAGAAAAGTGTAAGACTTGCATTAGAGAATGCACAGAGATGATTGTTCCATTCTGATCTTCAGCCTCAGAAAGAAGGCAGTCATGAGAGAAAACTACTTCTGACAGGAGATGAGTGCAACTCAACAGAGAGAGATACAAATGATGGGTAATAATTTGTGCAGGTCACCCATGCAACCTGGGAGGTGTTGGGCAAGCCTTTGGCATACAAAAATGTGCAAGAAGGTGAAAGAATACCTCTTTCTCAACTCCTGTTTCAACTACAGATTAGTAAAGGCAGATGTGTATTTTCCACACACCTTAGTAAGCATTTGTGGGGGCATCAACATAAATAGAAAATGGCTATATTCTTGGCACAACCCCCTAATATACTGGCCAGAGGATCTGTAGTGAATTTCTTCTTCAAAGTTGCCTCTCTCCTCTGCTCTGCTAGAGTTTGGCTTTCTTGTATCTTATGAAAGACAGATTGTGATGTCTCAAAGAGAAAACATGATTTAGTATGGGAAAATAATCTGAAAGTCATTAGAAATAGCTAAGTCTCTATTGAATTATAATTCTGCCAGATTTCATAACAGGTACTAACATATAAAAGTAAAAAAACTAAATTTCACTCAAGAATCTACAGTTCAAGTAAAAAGCAAAGAAGTTGGATTTTCACCTAGAGTTTTAAGTGCCCCAGGTAGAAGAAGCATCTGTAGAGGAGCCATGGTCACCCATGATTGCATCTTTATAAAAAGGAAAGTCCAGGTAGCTGCTCTAGAAAGCTGTAGGTTGGGTGTTTTTTCCCCCCCATTTAAGTGTGGCACAACATTAATGGAATAGGAATTTACATTTCTGTAACAGTTTACAGCTTCTAAATTGAGCCTCGTGACTTTGCCGCAGCAAATATCTGCCAGTGGCAGTATTTGTATTGCAAACTCTATTCCATTATTTTTTCAGTGTAGAATATGAAAGTCCTATTAGTGACATTTTAGGGCATGTTCCAGCAGCTTAGCAGAGATTGAAGAAACAGAGACTGAATAATGATAGAAGAAAAAGCTGGAGGGAATCCAGATGGACCTTTTATATCCTCAGTTTGGTATAAATATTGTTAAGAGAGTGGGACATTTCACAATAAGATCTGTAGAATGTAATATGTAAGGTACCAGTATGGTATGAAAGAACAGATTTTTAATTACTTTTTCTCAAGTTTCCCTTTAATGAACTCTGTGCTTTGTTATTGCAAAGGGAAAGGTGGGGACAGCTTTATGTATTCTCTTTCCCTTCGTGTATCCCTGGTTAACTCTTTCCTGAAACATGCTAGGTGCCAGAATTTTTCAGGAAGTACTGTGAAACTTAATGTCTCATCAGTTTTAACATGGTGTGAATAGTTCCTAAGCAGCTTTGAAAGAGGGACTATCAAATAAGTTCTAAATAAAGAAGCATTGTGCATCACAGTGCACCCACTGTAGGCAGTAGGCGAGATAGCAAGTAGCATATGCTATAACTGGAAGATCTAGAAAAAAAGGTATTTTTGCTGCTGCTAAGCAGTTTGGATTAGATCCCTACCACCTCCTTTCCTTCCCCCAAACTATTAATAGGGGTGAAAAACAGCCAGAAGGGGACACATTACCCCAGAAAACCTATTTGGAAGTAGCCAGGAGTGTCATGTCCTTTTTGGCCCAACACCCATTGTGGGAATGAATGTGCTCACCAATGCACTGCACTATGCCACATCATGCCATGTGATGGTGGAAACTGTCTTGTGGGCCAGTGGGACCCAGAAACAGGCACAAACCAGAGCAATGTGGATACTATGAGGGTGGACCATAGCTGAGTAAGGAAGATAACAATAGCTACAGGAAAACAAGCAAACACTCCCAACTTACAATGCCGATTAATTTCTGTGTATTCCTAGATCCCAAGGCTGCTCAGTGTTTTACTCTTCTCCTTGTACAAGCATGGAACAAAAATATCTGCTCTCTTAACTAATTTTCTTCCTTTGGGCCAAATAGAACAGAGCACAGAAACAAACAGTATGTTTAAAATGTGCTGTTCATCAGATAGATTAAATTTATAGAAGATCTCATATCCCTGGAAAAACACAGTCAAGAAATTAGCAATTTTGCACATTTGCAATTCACCAGGGATCATTTAAAAGATTATTATACTCTTCACTAATGGCGCAAGATGAAAACAGCTAACATCTCCAAGGGAACTTCTTCTAAGACCCAAATTGAACTTAATGAGAAAAGGCATTTGACAAATGCTGCTAGATGTGAGATGCATCTAACACTTGTCAAGAGCTGTATTTCTGCCTGAACCAATTTATAAGTTACAGCGTGCCCCAGCCTGTATTGATGCAAATGAGGCTGAGTGCAGTGGCTTTGACAAAGTTTGAGAGCACTGGATGCACTGAACAGGCCAACTTAATAGGATTCACATTAACTTACATTAAGTGTATAAAGACAGCACTAGATGAACAGCAATTGTCTGGCTTGAGATTAATTTTAAAGGAGCTCTGCTCTCTAACAAGATACTTTCTGCAAAATAGAAGGCATATTTTCTGAATATAGATTGAGCATGAGACTTTGAGGTTTGAAGACATTAATGCATAGGGGTGGAGACAGACTCAACCTTGCTTTGAAAGTACTCAAACATATAAGGGTATGATAACAACCAATAGGAAAACTAGTCATATGCTAAATTTAAGGGACAGAAGTGTTTTGAAAAATCAAAGAATATGTAAAAAAGAAAGGTCCTGTAGACAAGCCTTACATGAATATCATAGAATATGGTCAGGAAGAATAACCAGCAGTAATAGTTCTGTACTCTGTACTATTTAGTCACTCAGAAGTTCCTTTGTCACCAGACAGGGCATTCTGTGATGCCACCTCCAGTATTAGCTAATTTTAAGTACATCGTGTACCACGCCCCAGCGCTTCATCATTCCTAGGATTATCTCAGCTGCAATAAATGTTATTTTCTTCATTCTGTGAAAGTTCAAATTTTTGTACTTTTATGCCTACTTTTCAAAACAGATTTTAAATAAAAACACTAGTGGGTACCAAAACCTTGGACTGCTATTTCTTTGTTATCAGTTTCTTGTGAGGAGATGAAGTTTTCCATCACCTACTGATCTATATTGTGACACTTCTAACTTTCTCTAAACCCAGTCACATTTAAATGTCAGACCTGTGAATCTTTCCAGATGAGACTACTGTTCAGTACTTTCTTTTCAAATTGTTCCAGACGTATTGTAGTTATTTGTTTTCAAAACCATTGCTTCTCTTATTAGGGTTTATCCCTAGGTAGAGATAAACCATCAACTTGAGTGCATCTGCAGAACCCTTCTCATTCCCTCAGAACAGGGAACTTCAGTTCAGGATGAGGTTTTCCCTAGTTAAAATTGGTAGCAGACAAAATTTGGCCATGTTCCTTCCTGTCTCATCTGGGGCTATGATTTCAGTTGTGCTACTAGCCAGGGCTACCGATACCATAATAGCTGTGTAGCAAGATTTTAATTATATGGCTAGTACTGTTCATATAAAAGGAAGAATACATGGAGGTGGTAAGGTTAAGGAAACAAGTGGGTGGGGAAGAGTGGACAGGTCTGACTGTGGGAAAAAAGAGAAGACTGAAGAAAAAGGAAACTGATTTGGAGAAGGGTGTTTAAAATTCTGAGTAGAAGACTGGCATTAAATATGAAATAACATAAATGGGAAATTGTGGTAACGCTTGAATAGGAAAAGAAGAAATGCCTGAAGACTCAGACTCAGTCAGCAAGGCTGTATGAATGTGCATGTGACTTATGGACTTTTCCGCTCTTTTTGGTGCTGATCTTCATTAGCTTTTTCTCCCCTGGAATTGCATCTTTTTTCCGACATTAAAATTCCAGCAAGTACACATTACAACAAACTTCAGCTAGATTCAGAAAGTTTTCTGTCACTTTGTTTTGATTGGAAACCCACATTGCAAACATCTTCTTCATATAAAGATGCCTCCCACCAAGGCTAGAACCACATCTTCCTTGTCAAACATGAAAAGAGTGCATACGAATTTGTCTTGAGGTCCATGTCACACCACTAAGTGTGACACAGGCTTACTGTGGTGGCAGAACAGCCTGAGGGCACGTAACTGTTTACATCACTTTCATTAAGGCCAGGCTAGTTTTCAAAGAGCAGCAGAGGATACAGAAGGACTACATCAATGTTGTCTAATAATTTTAAAGTATTGGTAAGCGTAAATGGGAAGCTAAAGCTATAGTAAATTCAAAGTACAATTTACAGCAAAAATCAAGAAAAGCTGTAAGCTACACCACAAATGCAGAATACAAACATTAAATGACGAGTTTCTAGTCATATAGTCTTGGATCCCCTGGCTATGTATATACTGACATTTATAAAGAGGCACAGAACCATGAGCACCAGTTCTTTATTTCCCACTCTGTCTAATACGGCTGTATCTATTCTATGTAGGAAAAGAGGACAGTGTGATATATATATAATCATCAACATAATGGTGACACTGCTTAAAACAGTGGTAGCTTCTTGGCTTGCTGTAAGATAGGGAGAGTTGAGAGTGTGAATGGAGGCGTGAGAGGTCAGGGTTTGAGCTCCAGCCTGAGCCCTGAACTAACTAAGGGAAAAGTCTTTTGATGCTGATTTTTTTACCCTTAGTGTGAATATGTTGTTTTCCACTGAGCTGTTTCTGTGGCAGAGTTCATCATGCTGAGTAACTCCCACCAGCCTGTCAGCTCAGCAGCAAGCTGCTGATCTTCCCTTGTAAACGGCTTGCAGAGGAGCAGTCGCTAAACTGAGGTGCTGTCAGGTCTGTCTGAATTCTCTCCTGTTTTGAAATCTGTTCAGCAGAAAAAAGTGGGCAGAGAGAAGGAGTAAATGACAACTCTGATCCTACAGCAGCAGCTGCTGTGCTCTTGGCTCTGAGGTAGACAGGCATCAAACTCCACTACTGTCTTAAAGATCTGTGAAGATCTGTCTTAAAGTGCTGTCAAACTGTATCATCTTTCAAAAGAGAGGAGGTGGATTTTGCCCATATCCTTATGTTGCCGCATCTTCAGCACATTTGTAAATGAGACCAAAGTAAAGAGCAGTTGCACCATAAGTGTTTTTATGGGCACCTGTTTAGCAGAACTGGTACAACCCTTATGCATCTCCAACACAAGCACAAGTGACCGAGATCCACATAGAAAAATTAAGTTAAAATACTGTGTAATTTCTTCCACTGTATGTGAAGATTTCTCATTTCTAGAGCACAAATAGGTATCTGGGACATTCTGTCTCTACAGCAAGGTGAAATTGCCACCAGCCCTAGTGCAAAGAAGGCTCCTTTCCAGCTAACAGAGGCATTAGTAGATTCAGAGGGCTTAATAGGGCTGCCCTGTCTGCACATATAAAAATCATATCCAAGGGTCCCATTTCTTCTGGTTTTCTCTGTGCTTAAATACCTCCAGGTTCTCTCCTATCACAACGATCTCATTTACATGCATTTACATGCCCAACTTCTATGGCAGACAGGACAAAGAGGTCTGTTATAAATGCAGGCCCAGCTAGAGCTTGCTTGCAGGCCTCACACCTATATTTCTTCCATAAATCCCAGTCAAATCTCTATTCTAAGAGGCAATTGCCGAGTTGGCTTCTGGCCCTGGAAACCACATTTTCAAATAAAATGCAGCAAAGGAGAAAAGAAAACTACTTTTCTTCTTAAGAACAACAAAACAAAACTATGTAATGCTGAAAAAAAAATAAAGGAAGGATTTTGGGTAATGGCAATAAAAATTAGTTCAAATTTAAACCAGAGTGGGAAAACCTTTCTGAAAAAAGGCTTTTACTCAAAGGTCAATGGAGCAAGAGCCTCAAGTGGCATAAAGTAGGAGAGCTCCTTGGAGTTAATGCACCCTTGACTGTTTATTCCAGATGTGGATCAATGTCTGTTTTCAGGAGATTCACCTCCATACACGTGAACTGTAATGAGGGGGGCAACCCCTTACACTGCAGCTTCCCCTCCACAGCCTCATGTTTTGATTGATTTAGCAGCCACCTGGACTAACTGGCACAAATAGAATGAGAAACATTTAATTAACATCACAGGAAATGCTCCAAGTGTGCTTGCAAATAGTGGGGATAACATTAACATGTCAGTAAATATTTCGTAGATTTGCAGTCCTTTAAAGGTAGACTTTTATTGACTTGACACACAAGTATATCCCTGTGCTGCCTTTAATCCATTTATAGTTGGCTGTTTTTTTGAATCAAACTTATGGATAAAGGGTAACAGGAGACCATTAATTTCATGCTTAGACGTATGAGATGCTCAGGAGTCCAGCAACTTGCAGTTGCATCACCTCAGAGTATTTTGCAAGATCTTTACTGTCTAAGGCTGGAAAGAATACCTGATATTCAGCTCTACATCATGTTATGTAAATATGTTTGATGAACATAAAAAAGCAGCAAAGAAAGTGGAAAAATGCTTGAGTTTTCTTTTTTTTTGTAAAAGACAAATACACCACTTTGTTAGTAGAAGTAATTAAGCTGTTGTACTGAATCATTAATCTGAATCACTAAATCCATATCAAAACAACATTCAAGACGGAAGAGATTAAGAAGTTCCTTTATACCTGACAGCTTCTCTTAAAAGAGCACATCTTTCCAAATTGTTTTCAAGACCTTTCCAACTATTCTAAATTGAACCAAAACCAAACCCCCAAGCCCTAGCATTTTGACAAGAAACGCATGTCTCACAGTGTAAACAGCTCTTGCTTGAAAAGCCAGTCTTTTGTTAGTCTTTATTTCCACCAAATTGTAAAGGCTCCACTGCTAACCAGAAACATCAAATTTTGCATTCAATATTTGTTATGGGTCTAGCATAAAATTTAGAAAAGCCTAATTATTCAATAACAACAATCAAAAGCAGAAAGAATCTTGGACTGTTACAGAAGACAAACATTGCTCATAGCATATTAGATAAATATTTACCTAACAACTACACGAGATTATTTTAGGTGTGCAAAGTGCTGAAAGAGCTAGCTGGTGCTCAATGCTGTTCAGAACAAATTCTGTGGAAGAAAATAAATTTCTCTAGCTTAAATCTGAAATGAATCTTAGCTCCATTCTTATCAGACTCTGATGTCTGCAGGAACAGCTATAGCTTGCTCTGGGGAAAAACACTTGGACACGGCATACTAACGCCTACTTTTATGATGGCTTTTCCTGAGGAAAAGTTAAATCAGTTCACTCCATAAAGTCAGCTGAAAGGTACACAAGTTATCATTGTGCATATGGGGTGCATGTGAAATGAAATATGAAAATGATCTGCCAGTGGAGTAGAAAAACAGACATGGTAGGAACTCCAGGAATAAAGCACTGAGATTACTCAGAGTGTTTTCTAACTGACATAACACACAGATGCCTCAGACTTTCAAACAACCTGTGTCTGGCCCCTGGAAAGGTTCCCTCAAAGATTATTTTTGTTTACATTAAAGCTGGCCACAATAGTAATAATATATTTCTTGGAAATATACAAAGATCAGGCTTTGCTACTGATTTGGAAACTCTGTGTTTAGAGATAATTTTGTTTCCTTAAGTTCTTCATGGAAGGAGAATCTTAATGAAATTAACTCTGGCATTTTAACCACCAAGTTGCAGAGATAAGAGGAGATTTAACAAACATTGGGCATTGAAGTGGCTCAACAGGTTGATGAGGGGAGATTACACCCAACCACTAATATGGAACTGGCATTTTATATTCAGTTATGGTTATATCAGAAATCACAGAATCACGGAATCAGCTAGGTTGGAAAAGACCTTTAAGATCATCAAATCAACCATTACCCCAGGACAGCCAAGTCCACTACTAAACGATGTTACTAAGGGCCTTGTCTATACAGTTTTTGAACACTTCCAGGTATGATGATTCCACCACTTCCTTGGGCAGCCTGTTCCAATGCCTGATCACCTTCTCAGTGAATAAATTATTCCTAATATCCAATCTAAACCTCTCCTGGCACAGCTTGAGGCCATTTCCGCTTGTCCTATCACTTGTTACTTGGGAAAAGAGACTGAGTTACTTCAGGCTTTATCAGCTGCAGAAGCAACAAGGTCATATGTACCACATTTGTCTCTCTATTGAAGAGAGAGCTTGCTGTGCTTCTTGCTACTTTTACCACTGTGTGCTTCCTCCTGGTCAGATAGTCGTCTGCTTTTATTAATTATAGAAAAAGATTTTTTAATTTTTTTTTGAGAGAGTGGGAATTGTGATCTCTGACTCACCAGCCAAAGTGAGGAAGCTTTAAATACTTTTGTCAATGGACTCTAGTTCTGCTGCAAATGCGGTGATCTTCTTTGCAAGGGACAAACGAAAACTCAAGTTGTTAAGTTTGCAAGGAATTATAAGACTGAAGAAGCTGTTCCTTTTCCAGAAAGAATAACAAAGGTATCTTTATACGCACTGTTCAAACCAGAGCTGTGGGAAGGGGAGGGGGAGTATAAGCAAAACAAGAGATTCCAGCAGTTTGACTGAACCTTAGTTAGAGGAAGAAAGAAAGTGCAGCCCTTGGAGGTGAGCTCAAAGCAGCAGTCCAGGCTGTTCAAAAAGCTTGCGGTGCCTTAAGGGACTTTCTGAAGTTCTGACGACTGTTGTTTTTTTGCACCTTAAAGCTAAGATATTGGAGATGAAAAATAGGTAGATTGGGAGTATTTTAAAGCTTAAGAAACAGCTCCTGAACTGTGGCCTACAGATGCATATATGTCCCCAGGCCCCTTGGTGAAAGTCTTCGGAGAACTTGCTAGTGAAATATGATGCTGGCTCTTCCTTGTTTACAGCTGCAAAGATGGACCATTTGGCCTGAAAAAGACATGAAACATTTGCCTAATATTGTACTTATGGGGGTAGTCTTCCTGAAGGATGCTACCTGATCATTAGTGGGAAGAGAATGGGGATCTGAATGTGATTTGAAGCAATCTCTGCACTAAGGTACTATTTCAACTTTAACAACCTGTTTGGAAATATCAATCTAAGTGAAAAAGACAAGGTAAACATTTGTTCGGTGGGTGGCTCATTTGTTGTTTTGTTTGTTCTGTCTTTATAATCACATGAAGCAACCATAGCAGCAATCTTTTTGATAAGCATTAAATTAGATGTTGTTCCTTTAGGTATCTCCATACTACAGATCTGGAAAGAGGCTTTAAAAGTTTGTCTTCAAGCTGTATGAAAGCATTATGCATAGAAAGAAGACCTAATATATGTCATTAATTACTCAGTAATCTGTAGTTTGAAGACAGCTAAATGTGTGTGCATATATGACATGACAGGCTGTTGTACAGAAGCTGATCTAACTATCAAAGAATCAAAGAATGATTAGGAAGGCAAGTACTATTCAACACGTCATTCCATCTTGGTTTGGAAATGTTGGATATGCTGATTTAAAGCTCACATGCAATGGCATATACTTACAATTTTGTTCTCTACAGCCACTGAGTTAACAAATAAGAGAACATACGTCTGGTCAAAATTTTTAGCTCACAAGGAACTGTTAATTCTGAAGGGGAGTGGAAGAGAAACTTTCTTAACTGATTATGCAATTTCAGTAAATACCATGGAAAATTTCGACCAAGTTGTTTGTTTGGTTTTTTTTTTTCAGAATAATGTAATCCCACCTTATTTAATAAAAAGTTATTTCAATGACAAATATCAATAAACTTTTGAATGAAATAGTTGTGAAATAGTAAATTCATCCAGAGTATCAATGAGAATCTGTGCACGCGTGCGTGTGTGTGTATGTGTCTGTGTGTATAAAGGCTTGTCGTGAACAGGGGTATAGCGCTTGCTTTCAGGATAATATGTTTTCATTTTTCAGAGTGTGAAAACAATGAAATAAACACCTTTTGCAGTGTAAGCAAGCAATATGTATTTTCTTCCAACTTCACATGTGTTACATATTTTAGCACTTTGTCCTGAAATATGCCACATAGGAATAAAAAGAAAAACTACAAATGAAAATCTGAAAATGTCTAATATTAAATATGCCTGAAATTTACAATCTCTATCTGCTAAAGAGTTGCAATTTTCACAGTTACAACTTTTCAAAAGTAGCATATTTTTTCTAAAGTATTCAGCAGTAAAGACGAGGCACTGTTTAACATTTCTGGCCCGCCATCATGTCTTACTTATTCTTTTTCCTTTAAAGTACATAATATTTTGATTAGCTATCCAATATTTCCTGATTATATCTGTTTATTCTTTAATGTTTTTTCGTTTTGGTGTTTTTTGGTTTTCAGGGTTTTTTTGGTTATGCAGAAATAGCCTTTTTTTCATTTTGCTTTTTCCCCTACATCAAGCAGAATCTTTGCAGATTGTGTCATAAGTGGAACTGGCAAAACATTCTTGCACTGAGAACACTTAATTCCTAACCCACTAATTTAAGGGTGGAACTATTTCTGGAAATGTTATGAATCTGTGCTGAAGAACCTCTCACTCTGTGACAGCAAAGGCACCAACACTTTGACACAAATTTTCTGTGCCTGAGCACAGAAAATGTATGATGTTTTTCATACACTTGGTGAGTTGGTTTTATTAAAATTCTTCTAAAAATTACATATCTCTTGTTAAGTCTGCATGCTGATTTTGACATTCAGTTGTCAAATGTGGTCAAGAAGTATATAAAAATGCTTTCTCTTTTTACATCTTATTCAAGGATGGATGCTACCTACTTCTACAAGCTTGTAAAAGGTTTTTCATCACTCTCTTCCTGCTCTAATATGTTTCAGCAAGGAAGAGATGGTAGCTGAGCAGCGCAGAATTCAGTCAGCAAAAAAGTAGTGCTAGCAGACTTTGGACAACATTTCACATTGTTTACATTAAGAATTACCTGAAAAACACAACTTTCAGAAAACAAACAAACAAACAAACAAACAAAACCTCACCAAAAAATCAAGCAACCCAAAATTGTTTTTTTAATAGAAGTTTTGAATAATATAAGATGTCCTGGGTTCAGCAGTAGCAGTCATTTTTCTCCTTCTTAGCAGTTGGTGCAGTGCTGTGTTTTTGACTTTTGCCCTGGGAACAGCACTGATAACACCGATGTTTTTAGTTGTTGCTCAGTAATGTTTACTCTGACCAAGGACTTTCTGAG
>JANHGB010037009.1:0-10888 GCA_026283785.1 Coracopsis vasa | reverse complement strand
TACTTAAAAGCTATTTTTTTGCAATTAGTAAGTATTTATAAGAGATTCTTTATTTTAATAAAAACCTAACAAGCCCTCCCTACCTTTTTAGTGCAAAGAGGCTAAAAGAAAGATGTATTCACTTTAATTTGGAAGAGTATTCTTCTACTATCACCTTATGAACCAAGAGAAAGAGGAAGTTAGGTGCTATAATAATCTTCCTGACACCAATAATGGCTTCATTGTCATCTATTGGTCTCAGTGTTGGCCCCAGTAATGTCTGGTGCACCTTGCAGACTACTCTGTAGCGGACGTGCATTATACTGCACATCATGAGCAGCAGATCCAGTTACAATCATCACCACCATGGCAACATCAGTCTTTTCTGGCTCCAGGACAGCATGGACACTGGACCTGCTGAAGAGCATGACTTTATCTACTTTCACACTTTTGAGGCTTCTCCTGATTTAGTTGTTGAACAATGACCAATTCATCCCACTGGTACGGGCCAACAAGTGAAAAAACAAGGGTTTTTTACATATTTAAAGTGTTATATGCATTCTTGGTGTTGATACATCGCTTTGAACAGGAAAAAGTGTTTCTATTTTTGCCTTCTAGTTTCCACAGTGCTGTAAGCTACAGTGAGATGAGTGAGATTGATGACATGCAATAAAGGGAAACAAGTTCACATTTATAAAATACGGTTTACAAGCCAAGAGGGGTATTTTTTTCATTCAGCTTTAGAAGTAACCTACAAGAAAAACATCCATGGCATATGCAGCAGTTACCTAATTCATCCATATATTAATTTCAAAAAGGCAACCTTTTAAAATTTTTGCTAATGCTTCTGAATTACACAGCTTTAGAATCTGTCTTAAATTACATGGGGAAAAGAGAAAAGTGGAATTTGCTTCTCACCATAAAAACAGCTTTCCTTTAGTGGAAAGATATCCACCAATACCTATGAACACTATGTGTACATAATACGACATGCTTGTTACAGCTATTCCTAGCACCTGGTGAAATGTGCAGCTGAGAATGCCTAACAATTTAAAAATAACAGAATCACGGGTTATTTTTAATTTCAAGTAATGCAATCACCTGTATTTAGTACTACACATATTTAGACAACCTGTCTGTCTCTGTTCCCAACACCTCTTTCCCTCTGTCATCTCAAACTTGACATTTTTCAATTGCAAATATGCAGATTTTTTCCTTTGATGACTTGTCATTAAAACTGTCAAAACCAGTAATTATTTACACGTAGCTATTTGTTATTAATCTAGCAAAATCTTCATAGACATCACACTGTCACTGTTTGCTCATGTCGTTCTGCTGCCAACCCTGCTTTCACTGCTGCTAATTTGATGCCTTTTTACATGCATCAGACCTGTTTTCGTTGTTTGCTGTTTCCACTGCATTTCAGGCCCAGACATGCTAGCTGGTTTTCTAGTTGTGCTTGTTTATCAGACATGTTACAAGTTTCACATTATTAAACATTTTAATGCAAGGCTACAATAATTATTATATACATAAAAATATGTTTTGTATAGATAAGCACCTTTGACAGAACTAAGTTTTGATTTTTTCCCAATAAGTGGGAAATTATTTGAAATTTCAAGGTTCCTACTTTCAAATGGTTTCACATGCAAATATTTTGTCAAGCCAGCTAGTAAAAGAGGCAGTTTTATCTTCATGCTTTTCACTTTACCCTGCATTCCTTACCATTTAAAGTAAATTCCATTTAAAGTTCCATTTAAATTCCATTTACAGCACTGCTATACCTTTCTATTGTCCAACTTACTGACTTATCTGATATACCCCTCCTACAACAATCCCTCTTCCCTCCCTCCCCCCCACTCCTGTTGTTAAAATTGTGGTCCAAATCACTGGCCAGGATAATTTCACAAAAAAAAAAAATAAAAAAATCTAATACATGGTTTTGTTTGATTTTATTTCTGCCACAACACTTCCCTTTGAAAAATGGAACCAATTTCTCAACCTGCATCCATACTGCACAGCCTCTTCTACAGATTTTTAATAAACTCTTTAAAACCACCACTGCAGGAGAAATTAGTTGATTAGTAACACGAAAGCATCAAGAGTCATGCGAGATCTTCTGCGCAGAGACTGCATTCCCAAAGACCTAGAAGCCTTAGATGGAAGTCAGTGGAAAGTTTGAACCTGCTACTCTGTTTCCTGCTTCTTTCCCAGATGCCTTTACTCATGGCTTGTTTATTCTGCTGATAACTTGCACAAGACAGGAATTGTTGTGGGGCTGGGACTGCTAGATTTTAGGCTAGAGACATTTAGATCAATTCATGTTTCTCTTTTTTCTTCCACCCCACCTCCACCCAAGTAGCACACACTAGCGCAAGAGCAAAGGAAGAAGTCAAAGCTTTGTCCTCGAGACAAGTCTTAAAACTGCTGTTCAAAAACTGTAACAGCAGGATCCATGTGTCCAGTTCGAAAGATCAGAGAGGGCTTATAAGAACTTATATATTAGAGATAAAATGTGACTTGACATAACCTTCCAGTCGCTGCCGCGTCAAAGAAAAAGAAAGGGCTGAAGTCAGTTTTGCGGACTTAGTTTTTGAACAGAAAAAACTCATTGTGAAAGGTATCAAAAAAAGAACAAAACAGTAAGCAGATTTTCTAAGCCTAAGATCCTGGGGCATTTTCACATCAAAGTGATTAAGGGGATCGCTAAAATACCCACATAGAGAGGCTACTTGGCAGGATGGCTGCCTTACTAATGGCGAAATACAGTCAACAAAATAGAAGATGAATTTAAATCAATTACTTTGGACATACTACTCAGGCTTCAAGTACAGTCAGTCAGTAGCTGCACTCAAAACTGCCAAGCACCACAACCCTGCAAGCATAAGAATAGCACAGCTGACCTCATATTCTAAACCTGCTGTTGGGTATGCAGATCTTTAAATTATGTGTCCGTTAATTGACATGCTGCCTACTGAATTAGTGCTTCATTAGATTTCCCACTGAAATAAATGTTTATTAGCTTTCACTTCTCTTTTAATGTTATTGCACAAGGTATGATGATTGGCTAAATAGTCTTAAGGATTCCAGGCACATTGGAATTTCACTGAAATTAACAACTTGTCTAAGATATTTCAAGAGTCCTAGACAGGCAGCTAAATACTATTTATTGGGTTTAGGGTGGGTTTTTTTTTGGATGGAACCCATCATGGTACTAAAAACTGACCAAAACCTTGAGAGGAAAGACATTCCCTTTTACTGAGTTATCCCAACAGATCAATAATATGGTCAAGCTTTTACAGAGAATATGCCACCACCTGGAGTATCAGTTTTAGTTGATTTGGTGACTTCTTCGGGTATAAGAAGACCTATCTGAGAAGCTTTTTCTTCCAATGCTGCAAAAGTCTAGCTACCTTTTTACTCTCTGTTCATACTGGCAGTAGGCAAGTGTCTGTAAGCACACTGCACACTCCAGATCCTTTCTGATCTATCTTGAGACTGACAAGTTATGTGTCTGTGTATAAATATAAAAATATACATTTAAAAAAATCCAAACAAGAATGACAAGATTCCATTCTGAAAAGTCCATGTAGATTCCAAAGAGAAAAAAATCGTATTTTTAAATATCTGAAAAGCCAGTAAGTTAGTCAACACAGGAGAGAGATCTCTAAATCAGGGTAGAATCATTCTACTGGAAGAGCATGAAGTACTGTTAGTGTGAAAGTTATACACTCGTTCTGTGCCAAAATCATTGAAAACTCCCACAGATTTGAAAATCTGAACTGAAAATTCCCTGACACGATACATAGATGCAAATATAATAAATAAAAATATTGACCAAATTATTTCAGTGCCCAGAGTTTCAGGAGAACTAGCACTGGTGCCAACTTCCAATAATCCCCAACAACTCAACCACTAAGTACAGCAATAATTTAATCAGTGCCTTTCCCATTCTCATTTCCTTCCACTACTTAAAAACAGAACTCTTAAAAGTAGATGCCATAGGGGAAGGGTCAGCTTTAGATTGAATGGATCTGAATCGCTAAATACCAACAAATTGAAGTTGACCAACAGGAGTTCATTGGCTTTTAATGGTCAAGCCATTTTAGTTGAAGCACAAAAACACGGAATTTAAAAATAATTTTTATTACCAGTTTTCAAAATTCCTGTTTAATATTTCTCTAAGCTATTCAGATACTCTATGACTCCTAAAGCTAATAATTAAAGATCTAGTTTTCTTTCTTTGACTGATGAAATCTGCACTGAAAGTCCATATTTTACACAGAAAATAAATGCTGAAATTGAGCCATATACATATTCTGGGGTTTTAATTCAGTGGTGTTAGAGAAAAATGGAAAGAACTTAAATCAAATATATTCAGGAACTTCCTTTTCCTGTATATTTGGTGAATGCTACATTTCTGATTTTGTCTTCCTAAATACATCTTCCTGTTATTTCAATTTGACTTACAGTGGGGAACAGATTTATTCCACTGCTTCAGAGGGTTTTGTGTGTTTAGAGTTACATGTCTACAGGTCTGAACTGAGATGCTCTTCTTTATTCTTTGCAGAAAGGTAGAAACCCTAGAAATACCTTGTTCTTAAAACATTTTCACTAGTTTCAACTTTGAAAGTAGTTTTCCTCAACGAGGTGAGCGTATTCTCCAAAATATTCCACACACACATCTCTAGTCTGAAATTACTGAATTTACTGAAATGGCTTTTATTTACTATGTTAAAGACAGCATACAGGAATTGTGACAGACCTCAGCTAATGCTGCGCACAGCTTCTATGAGACTGTGCTTTTCATACAAAGTACTTATCATGCTTAGAAGTTAAACTCTATGAATATCATTATCACAAAGTCTTTATGCCACACTGTGTGCAATCATTTAATGTATTTCCAGTTTGGTAACTACAACATAGGAGAACAAGCTTCAGTAAACATATTTGTTTGCTGTCAAATTAGAACTTTAACAACATTAACATACTGATTTGACAAAGATAATTCAAAGGATTATTATGTCTAAAACTAAACTCATCCTCCCTTAGACTCATGAGATTTAAGAAAAAAATTAAAAGAATAATAAGAGTTCTGTGATGAATCATTTCATCTACTACATACATATGTTTCACACAGAAAGGGAAAAACATGCTACTGGCATATCGTAAGCTTTAGATTCTTACAGGGGACCTTTAACCTGAAAGTACATGCCAGCGTTACTGAAATCATAAAAGTAAAAAGATATAACAAGCAATTTAACATCTGAAAGTTTCTAAATGAAATCTGACAATACATTTCATTTCAAATCATGACATGCTATAAACTACTTCCTTAGGAGAGCTAAGGAAAACAGCTGGAGTTTTATAACTTATCTGTTGGTTTTCTGCTAAATGACACAAATACCGCTGCTATCTTGAAACAAGTACAATGGCTTTAAGAATCCTGCAATTATTCTGAAAAACTATGGGGTAAAAAAAAAAGAATAACATTTTTTGTATTTGGGTTACAAATTAATTGCTTAAAATTTGTATTTTATCCTGATATACTTTTAAGTAGCAACTGGTACTTGTACGGAGTTTTGGAGAAGGTGGGGTAGAGGGTTGGTTTGCTTTTTTGTTTGAATATGTTTGGTTCAGAGAAATTGGTTGCTTGTTTCGGAGTTTTGGGTTTGGTTTGGTTTTGGTGTGTTTTTTAAAGCTTAAAATTCACATTTCAACTTCCTTCTTGCTACTTCTTCCCTATTCATACCATTAAACCAGAACCAGAAGCCTGAAGACTAAGCTTTTGATTTGGGAATTTAAGAAGTAAATTTTCTTCGGCTTTCTTGCTTTTCCTACACAGAAAATTCAAGCACACAGTTCTACAAAAGCTGCAATATATAATAATGGCCAGATTTTGCTCTTGAATAGCTTCCAATCTGTACTAAGTGGTCAAAGTATGGGTGAAGTGGGAATTTAGAGAAACAGTTATTCTTCTCAAACAGCTCCTTTTCCACTATAAGGAACCTAAGACCAACTGAAAACCAATTTCCACACACTCAATCATACCTCTACTTACGGCCAAAGAACAAATGAAAGTATAGAGTGTTTTTTTTAATGATCGGGGCTCTGTATTATCCCCACTTCCAGCAACCTGCAGTTCAGGCACTTTGAGTAACATTAATGAACGGTTCAGCAGATGTTTAAGAGCTTTCTGAGTTCATGTTTGGACAACTGTAGTATCCTGAATCCAGACAGTTCACAATAATTGTTTTATTTTTAATAGGGATTTCCCGTATTTGAATTTCCTTTATTTGAATATAGTATCTTTGAATTTATTAAAATTATGCTTAAATGCATTTGTAGTCTATATGTTCAGATGGAGCATTAGCAACTGGGTGCTCTAAAATTAGGCTTAAGGGCTGAATGACTCAGAAAATAATTAACAAACATGTGTGTACTGTTTCTGCACTAGTAATATTTTAAGATCCCCCTAGTGTGATAATGGCGTTGCTTTCATAGCAGTTTAACTTCATGTTACACTAAAAATTAAAGTACCAAACAATGGGTTTTAATTTTTATAAGTTCTCAGTGTCATGTCCATTTTTTTTATGACCCAGCCTTACAGCTGAACTGTACACCAAAGGTCTCACCACTAGCAGCATTTATCTTAGAATGAAACAGTTTTCCCTTCAGGCTTTAAAACTGTGGCATTCAGAAAGACACTCTCTGGTTAACAAGATCAGAGCAGTTCTGTCTGTCATTGACCACTCCCCTGAAGATTACAATTCAAAAACACTTGGAAAAGTGATGCCCCCTGCATTTGACACAGTATGAGATAGAAAATCCTTTTCCAGGTCCACAGGCAAAGTCCCATTGAGGGATCCCTGGTACATGCAGGTTACCTCCCACCAACATTCCCAAAATTCCACCCTGCTGGGTAACACAGTCAAACACACAGCTTGGTCTTTTGAGTTAACTATCAGGCGATATTTAAATGGTCATAAGGAATCTCATAAGGAATCTGTGTAGCTCTATTTCGCACAAAACAAGGTCTGAAACCCAGACTTAAATAGCTTCTTTTATTTATGAGTTCCCTTCATAACTGAGGGTCCCTTTGGTAAATCTGTATTAAGAAAATTGGAAGCACTTCTGAATGTCTCTTTTACAAAATCAAATTCCTAGGAAATTAAAATCTCAAAACAAGGAAAATTTAATCTGAAACACGTAAAGGAAACATTAATTATGAAACAGCAAGGAAAAGTTATTCAAAAACAATTCAAGGAAGATTTAAGTAAAAAACATGGGAAGTCAATGTTCACATTAGTGTTGTAATGATATTGTTGTAGAATGACTTGATTAAAAAAAATCTAGTTCCCAGAATGAGTTGCTTTTAAGTTAGCAAAGTTTTATGCTAACATACAGTAGCTTTTCAGTGTCTGCCACAGAATAGCCAAAGAGCCATTTGTAGCTTAAAATAAATAATAAGCCCCTGTAACACAAGAACAGCTGAAGATTTGATATTATGGTTCCATTTCTGCAGTGACATCCATGCAAGCAGATGCCTACCACAATTCTATCAATGCAAGTTCTGCCGCCACAATGCCTCATATGACTCTGATAGAGCAATGGAGACCAAATTTGGCATTATCAATTTCTATCGCTCCTGTTACCTAAGCAGAGCGGAAGATTGATCTAATAAGGTTTTAGCTAGGTATTGCCATAAATATTTCAGTATCTAGCAACACATTTCATTTGCAGTAGTAAGAGATGAATCTACCTCCTATGTGTCTGAGGTTCAGACTTGGACACATTCTGAAGTAGAGCCTAAAAGTTTTTCGAATTAACCACCCAGCACGATTTTCAGTACTGCAACTGCTGTTCTGGAAATATGGATCAGGAAATTATTTGATTGCTATATAAGTCCTCGCTGATTCTGGAATATGAACAGATTCATTATTACACATTTCCTCCTGAGACAGATGACTTTTCATAAAGGCACAGCAATAAGGATTTCTTTTCATTATCTTCCAAAAGGAATCTTTTTTATCACTTCCACCTGGAAATACTGGAAAAGCCATTAACTCACACCCGATTTAAAAAAAAATAAATAAAAATCCAACATCAAGCAAACAAGCCAAAAATCACCAAAAAGCCCTCACCACACACCACATAATTTCAACTTCTTAGAACTTCAGGGAAACCAAGTATTACACTTTATATACTTATAAAAAGAATAGTACAGCAAACTATAAGTTATGAAAAATACAACACTAAAAATTATTATTATAGAGGCTGATGTGAAAAAAATCACTATGTACAAGAGTACATTGTTACATTCCCATTTTATTTGATGTACTGCATGCAGCAACAACTATAAGTGCACTTAACTACTGTTCCTGTCTGGTGGGGATTTGGCTGTGTTCCTTTAGTACATGTGAAAAGGTTTTTAAAAGATACTGAAAGGAAATCAAGTAAAATAAGATGTACTGCATTCTATGAACAAAACAGCTACACAGTTCCTCAAACAAAGCCTATTTGTGTCAGGAATCCTTTTATATTCAAGTAAAATACTGCTAATAAATTCAAACCACACATCTGCAAATGGTTCAATTCAGTCATTGTCTTGAACACCACACACAGACAGACAGAATAGTACGGACGTAGTTTAACTGAAATAAAGGTACCACATGGTAAGAGCAATCAATAAATAGCCTACTGCTAATCCATCCCAGCAAGATTTCTTTCTGTCCTTTTCTTCAACTCCTCTGTTCCACTTTGATAGAAGGACTAACAGGTCAACACTAATCCATCCAAAATTGGTACTGTAGTCCTCTACAATCTGACAGCCAAGGGAACGCAAGAAGAGACTGCTGTCCTTATATTATCTGTAAGAGGTGTCACTCCAGTAAAAAAAAAAAACTAGCCAAATAGTATTCAAATCTAAAGTCTTATCATATTGTAAGGCAACTCCAGCTTGGAGTTATGAAGAGCAGTCCTCCCCACTGGTTAGTTTACTGCAGTGGTTCTGCACTTGTAACTAAAACTCCTACTGAACAAACAGCAGGTTTGGTTCATTTTTAAAGGCCTCTGTCCCATATGTTAGCATTTTTCCTTAAAACCCTGAGAAGGCTTAGTATTCAAAATGAAGGAACATGTAGCCTTGTTCTGAAAATCCTCCAGCATGTCACTATAGTCACGTGAACTGGGACCTGTTCTTGAGATTTTACTATAAATTCACATACATATAAGAAGTGGCCTTCTGGATCAAGCCAAAGACTTACCTAACCCAATTCTGTCAGCAGAGTGGGACACTTAAGTGAAAGCACACCAACTTCATCTCTTTCCAGAGTTCCTTTCTCTTACACTCAACTGCTCAACTGAGGATGCTAGAAGATGTACTAGAAAATATATTCCAGCCTAGTCATTTTGGTATCCTTTCGTACCCACTGCTCACAAATTCATCTAATCCTTTCTTGAACATCCTGGTTCCATCTCCCACAGACATCCTGAGGCAGCAACTTCCAGAAGCTCACTACTCAATTTAAGTAAGTACCTTTCATCTGTTTTACACAATTCTGCTCATTTCATAAGATGTCCCCAGTACTTGCCAATCAGTTCTGCATTTGCCTGACCACTTACATGAATTTATGAACTTCAATCATACCCCTCATTCCTCCTTCAGACTGAAATGCTGAGCTGGCAGCTGCTCCATTCCCTTGATACTGACTTTCCCCCATCTTCTGTAATTTCACCAAATCTTCCATGAAATCAAGAGGACGGAACTGCACACTGTGCTCAAGAGGATGGTGCAGAATTTTTTTTTAATACAACCACAAAACAATGCTCTGATATAAAAAAATACCTAACCTTTCAAAAGGTTGACTACTGTTGTCATTGACTGTCATTGATAACTGGGGACTAAAGAATTAGAGGTCATATGAATTATGTGATAGAAGAGAAGGTTACTTTAGCTAGATGGCTTTCTAGCTTCCAAGTCCTAGTAGGCTCTATGGTTTGGGAGAAGGAAGAATACTGTTTTTATTTAAAGACAAAACAAAAAAAAAACAAAAAAACAAAAAAACAAAAAACTGAACAAAGAAAAAAAATCGAACAAAAAAACACCAAAAAACTTTACTTTTTTTTGCCACTGATCTAAAATACAAATTTAACATCACTTCTCTAGATCATGTAAAAGTGGGAAAATCCTTTCACTGTGAGTTATTTCAGTTCTACCAATAAGGCTCAAACCAAGAGGTGACATACACATTTTGTTAAAATTTCAGAACATCTCCTGCACAATAAAAACCTAAAATTTGATATTTTTAGAATATGTCACTTTCTGACATATGATGAAGATGCAGGTTTGTGATCGCTGACATCTGTTTTCCATTTACTACGAGATTTGAAAGGATAAATCTCATGCTTTATGAAGTACAGAGCATTTGAAGTGGTATCATATACAACTACTTTATAAATGAAGACTTACAGTAAAAGTTCTGTAGCAAATGGCTTTCTATGTTTATTATATGCCCTAAAAAGATAATTAAGTAGATTGTATTGGGATATAATCAATGTTAGCAATCTAGAACATGTAATAAAGCAGATAATGATACTCATATGCCAGTACAATCTCCATTTATTAGAGAATTATATACAGTAACGTATCAGTTGGCTGGTTGGCTTGTTTTTATTCTTACTTTAAGACGCTTTTTCCCAATCACAACTTCATACACAGAAATTGTTAAGGCTCATAGAACTTTACAGTTGCACTGAAGATTACTCAGCTAAGACAATGAAAGAGCAAGCTGGAAGTCCTTATTAGCCACATCAAGAAAATATCTAAAACTACTTTAGCAAGGCCTTCTCTTACCTTGAAAAAGAAAAATCTAATGAGACACAGTTATGGTTTTGACTAATATGAAAA
>JANHGB010037003.1:0-35851 GCA_026283785.1 Coracopsis vasa | reverse complement strand
TTGGATATAAGGAAGAAGTTCTTTACTGTAAGGGTGATGAGGCACTGGAATGGGTTGCCCAGGGAAGTTGTGAATGCCCCATCCCTGGCGGTGTTCAAGGCTGGGTTGGACAGAGCCTTGGGTGACATGGTTTAATGTGAGCTGTCCCTGCCCATGGCACGGGGGTTGGAACTAGATGATCTTAAGGTCCTTTCCAACCCTAACTGTTCTATGATTCTATGATTGTATGATTCATGCTATTCCTTTTCACCCTGAGCTGTGTAGCTTTCCTCTATGTGCTTAATTTATGTACACAGCTCTCCTCTATATACCTTAATTTATGTACTTACATTGCTTTCCACACAGCTGTTGCTTAAATATTTGACTCATGGAAGACAACCTTTGCTTCACTGTGTTCTGAAAAGGTACATGTGTGCTATAGTCTTCTGAATCACCACAATGAGATCTCTTCTATTGTAAATACCAGTAGACCTGAGGTAACTGAAGTACCATACAAAGATAGTCTAAAACATCATTTGTATTTGTCAGGCATTTGAAAAAAATTGACCAGTTATGCTTGATGAGTGAGTTCTAAAATGTGTCATAGGTCTTTGGTACCAGGATAGACTTTCAGTCTTACATTTAGAAGTAAAAGTGAAATATAAGATTTATATTTATCTAGTAAAAAGGCAGACTACAGGTTCCTGAAATCAATGATTCTCAAAATTGCCCAAACATTGAATGATATTGCATGAATAATTTAAGAGTGTTTTGTTAAATGTGCAGAAGTCAAGTTATCGTTGCAGTGAGACTCATTGTAAATCGCCAGCAATTTACTGTGTTTCTGAAAACCACAGGCAGCAATTTGCAGGCAAGATTACACCTGTTACTGTACACATGTGACATTTTCTTGATTTAAACTGTCATTCTGAAAAGCTGTTAACTGACAGCTGGAGTTTGGAATGGGGTTATAAAGTTTACTGAAGGACTCCTTACCACTGAGGCTGAGCTATATTTCTGCTTGGGTAGAAAAAAGCACGTAGACCTCCTACCACAACTGAAGTATGTATGAATGCAAATTAGTGCTTTCAAGGGAAATTATACATGATCTTTTTAGACATTCAGTCTAAAAAGTCTACTGTGCTGCAGTAGTGTATGGTGCTATGCTGACATTTTACATCTCATAAACACAGTAATATATTTCTGAAATACCTTCTTTCTTCTGAGGTATGCCAGAAATTCTGACTGTAAGTGCTACAGATGGTTGGCACTACAGGAGTACACATCAGCGTCATCATTTTTTTCTGCTCTCTGTAAGTGATGTTTATTAAAGTCATTTCTGAAGATGATCTTTTGAATTCCAGAATATCACATCGAGCGAGAAGGGGGAATATTCATCCTGATTTACTCTTCTTTGTTTTTTTTTTTCTTTTTTTTAATTATCAACTAAACTGGAAGTTTTCCTACCAAGTCAGTTCCCATTATGTTTCCCTGACATGTAGGCATGTAGTACTTGACCTAAGGAATGTATTTCATCACTGCTTTAACTACCTTCTCTTTTACATCATGGGAGCAGTTTCAGTGTAAATGACATCTTCTCTTTATCTAGTGACCTTCAGAAATGAGCATGCACTCAGACATGCACCGATTTAGATACCCTGATGTTCTCCAGAACTTATTTTTTGACATGAAATAACTCCCGCTCAAGTTCTCTGTCATTTAAATAGTGCAAAGTACTTTCTCATAGTCACTCATTCAAAACTTGGCCAGTTTTGCAGGCTATTGGCCTGGGTAGGTCCTTGGTATAAAGAAATCATCACAGTTAGTGAATCATCCAGGAACTGCCATAATAGAAAAATTTAACTTTATTTTCTTTGGCTAAAACCCCATCTTGTAAGGTATGCTCTGCGGGTATGATAAATCTTTCCCAAAATTTTCACTGGAAGTTTCAGATTGAATGTTAACTTGTTATCAGGAAATCAAATTCTTTTTATTGGGGATATGACATCCCTAGATTTTGCATTAAAGATTTTGCACAACAACTTTTTTGCATATAACCTTATGACAACTCTACTTTTCTACTTTTTAATAACTCTCTCAGAAGAAAACCAGTCAGCCTAAAATTGTATTGCCTGGAATATTGTGGATATGGTGTCCAAACGAGTAGAAACAGAAACTGACACTGTGGAAGGAGGCTCTTTCCTTTTCCATTACCCTGCCGATACACCAGAATCTTCTTCCCTAGCAGATGGGCATGAAGAAGAATGTCTCATAGTGTTGCTCGCTTAGAAAATTGACCTATATGATTCAGAAAAAGGAAACCATTAAAGCAGAAAGTGATCATAAACACTGCAGAAGTTTTTAAAAGGTGACTGTGAAGAGGTGCACTGTAATTTAAAAGTTCAATATTTTCAGAAGAATCTCTTGAGAGAGGAGTCTCAGATAGTATCATATATAAAAAGAGATGAAGGAAAAGATGCAGACCACTGGTATCTGAATTACGTGTAAGAATGCACTGGAGGAGAAACTCCAGAGACAGTCCTGTTCAGGTGTATGAGCCAGGGATACTTGAAAGCTGATGAGTGTTCCAGGCAGGCGGTAACAAGAAGTGCTGGAAATGCGTGGCAAATCAGAGATTAGAGTAAAAGAAGTAAACCAGACAAGCTACAGTTGTTGCAGGCAGGTGTCAGTTTGGTTTTCTAGAGCTAGGTGATCCCTCGGGCATTGCCATACTTACTACTCTAGCCAAACTGGTGAAATGCTCCAGCTGGTATGCATCTCAGGTAACACAGCTGCTGACAGTGGATTTGAGCTTGTTTATATGGAATGAATGGATATTGTTGCAGTATTAGAACAGTAAATTCAATGTTTTGTACACACTCGTTTGGTATTAGTGTGTATTAGTATTCCTAGATGGGTTAGGTGCTAGCCTGCAATTCCTGCACCTTCTTCAGTTATGCCAAGTGAAGTTGCCTTTGGAAAATTCTGCTTTTGTGAGGTATTTGGTGATGCTGGGGAAACAAGTGAAGAGATGGGCAAAAAAAGCAAGCATCAAGGAAGGAATCAGTTCTCCTTCCTCTTACGCTTAAACAGCTTTGTAGGAAGAGCACATTAAACCAATGAGGTTGTAACACACAGAGTAGTAGATATAGGGATATTTTATTACAAATATGTTCTTAAGAATATTCATTAAAAAAATAGAGGGGAAAATGGAATGAACTGAATTATCCTTCAGTAAATAAATGTCTGGCTTCAGAGGGGACCCGGATTATTCATTGTATTGGATCAGACAGGGTTTTAAAAAAAAGACAGCTAACATCTGGGGATCTAATATGTCCCCAGCTGATGCTTCAGGCACTTTCCCACTAGCAAGAAGTCCCTAGTCTCTGATTTATTGAGAAGACAATACCTTATAGCAAAATATCTTGCTGTGACATTTTAGTTACACATCTTTGATTTATAATTCAGTCCCTGTGTTCAAAATCTATACATGCATATGTACAGGAAGGCTCTTTTTATAGCTTGCTTTATTAAAAGCTTTTTAGTTTCTGTGAGGTAGATGTGTTGTCTACATAGCTCTCTTTCCTTTAGTGAAATATTAGTCAAGTCGGCCTGCACAAGACTCTATGGCAATGCGAAGTGGTAGAGGCCACGATGCTAGTTGTGATCCAGAGTGCTGCTGTTGAGAGATCTCCGGCCTCACATGTAGGTGCATGAATTCACCTCTCTGAGTGCTAATATGAGTTATGCAGACTCCAAGGGAATTCAGTGATGCTGCTTTGTGGGTAAACAAGGCAAGAGTAAACTCTGCCTAAAGCTGTCCTAGAATACTTTATTTATTCACTGTGTTTCAAATCAGCCTACTCTAAATTAGTATCTGCTTTCATCTTTGGTTTCTCTGAATGCCAACCCTCACCCAGTTTTTTCTCAAAAAGGAAAGCTACAACAATTCTTTAATAAATTACTGGTTTTCTTTCCCCTTTAACTTCCATCGACAAGAACAGAAAATGTAAAACTTTATGACAAGAATTAGAAAATGAAGTGATTAGTAAATGCAGATTAATATTAGCCTATTACTCTGGTATTACCTGAGTTATTTTATAAGTCAAATCAGTGTTACACAAGCTAGTTCCAAGTGGCTGGTGAAATCTTCTGTCAGCTGATTTTTCAGAAGGATGAAGGACAGCTTTAAATTAAGCCTGCAATAGTAATTTTTTGCCAACTAGACCTTAAGCGTGGAAGATACGGCCTGCATGTTATTCACAAGGTCATAACATCTGACCTGATTACAAAGGCATTACTTTGAATTATGTGAAAGAAACACAGTTCCTTCGCTCATGTTCTCTAATTAAAAGAAAAACCAACAAACGAACAACCAGACAACAACATTCTCATATAAGTGACTGAATGGAAAGTTCTAGCTCTTTTGAACTGTTATAAACAAGCTCTGTTTCCAGTGTTGAATCTAAGCAAACTAGGCTGCCAAATTATTTTTGTAAACATATTCTAGAATTAGTATTAAATTCTGTATTCTTGTATGTGAGCTCATTTAATTTACCTCTTTCTGATACTTGAGAAATGCTAGTCCCTCCAAATAACCATCCCTTGGCTGTTTGCTGTTTGTCTCCCTCTGATCTTGTGCAATGCCTATGTTGTTCTTGACCACCTGACATTTACAAACTAAACGTCTTTAAATAGATACTTGTACGTAACAAATAGCATCGCAAAAGAAAAATAAGGAAGAAATTATCTTAAATTGTTACCATATGTATTGTCCTGCCTCAAGTATAAACTCTTGATTAAGAAACCAGTCTGATTAAAAAACTGAGTAACATTTCATGGTATTCTCTGTCAACGGAAAGTCTAAGTCATGTTTTAAAATGTTTTGGGATATATATTTTATAACCTGGTGTTACTGTCAGTTTCTGAATCTTTGGCTTCTTTTATCTTTGTTAGTAAATGCAAGGAGGATCTTGTTTTATCTGCTTCCACAAGAAGCACAATAATGGAACAAGTGACCTTATGGAAAACGTAGCTTTGTAAAAACCATTTTCTGCTATATGTGGATTTCTGTTTGAGTATGCCAAGCAACATCTTCTCTTAAATCACTGAGTGCTCTCAGCCCTGTCTTTTTATCACCAGTTTTTATATTGGAAAGCGTAAGCTTCTTTGACATCTACCTATCAAAAATGTTTGAGAGGCTTGAGTCATCTGGGGTCAATTCAATAAGGAAAATGCTTTTTGATGAACAAAGGAGGTAAAAAAAATGCTGAAAAATATAAAAAACCCCATATTCTTAATCTCAGTAGTCTGAGATTACAAGATTGATCTCTACAAAAATAACCAAGGCCGTTTGCAATGAATTTATGGAATATGTTGTAATGAACTAGCTAAGTAATTTTGGCATGTGTTGCCTTTGAGCGTATTGTGTGAACTCATGGGTTTTACTAGGAAAATATAAGGAATATTATGGGTGAAAAGCAGGATGTGGCAGTAGTTGTAGGTGCCACGTAGGGGTGGACAAAGGATAGTGTGGTTTGACTTTAGTTTGTTATTCTGTTGATCAAAACTTCTATTGCTCATTGCATCAGCAGTCTTTGTAGGAGCATGTGGCTGCAGAGAGGGAGCACACTAAATTCTCTAGATTATTTTTTATTTCAAATATCACACGTATTTCTAAGTGAATCTAATTCAATAGCAAATTTAAATAATAGTATTTGTATTTTCTATGTAAATATCAAGGTTTATATTACATCCTGGAGAGGAAAGAAACATCAAGAAAATGTATGAGATGTATAAGCAAAATTCCTGATTAAAGGACAGGCTTGTGAAGAGTTAAGGGACCATGACATCGAGCTTGCAAGATGCTATTCTCTAGAGACCTTTCTAAGTCAGAATGTGATTCCTAACAATTAGCTATGCCAAATCATGTCTTCACAGTTTTCCTTCAGAGCCAGTGGGGTTTTTTGGGGTGGGGGTTAATTCATTAATTGTGTATTTCACTGTAATGATAAATTAGTGGTTGGAGGGATTTGAGTTTATTTTTATATAAAAACTTTTAGTGCTTACCTTTAGAATAGAATAGAATGGAACGGAATATTTCAGTTGGAAAGGACCTACCACAATCATTTAGTCAAACTGCCTGACCAATTCAGAGTTATCAAAAAGTTAAAGCGTTTCAATAAGGGCTTGCCCAAATGCCTCTTAAAAACTGACAGGCTTAGGGCATCGACCACCTCTCTAAGAAGCCTGTTCCAGTGTTTGACCACTCTCTCAGTAAAGAAATGCTTCCTAAAGTCTGAACCTCCCCTGGCTCAACTTCGAACCATTCACATTAGAAAAATAATGCCAACAAAAATTTAAGGAAACAAACATTAAGTACTTTCAGACAATCAAAGGCATAAAACCAAGAAACACCCACTTTCTTTACTATCTTGTGTCTTTGATTGTCTGAAAGTACTTAAACTCCCTCCTCTGGATGGAGGTAAATATCCGCAGTTTCAATATTTCAAGCGCTGATATCTAACGTATTTCCATTTTCTTTAATAAAAGCTGAAATAACTTTTACTTTCCTGATCCACACATCTCCATTTGAATTATGGCTTTTATGTTAATTGCCATTCAAGCCAGCTCTGTCTTTTATATCAGGAAGAGGTATATTTAGCATGTAAAGTCTTTTCTGGGGCATACTAAACAGCAGCCCCACTACTGCTACAGCTGGAAGAGAGTGAAAAATGTAATTTTCATTTCCCTTGTTCCTCTCAGAACTCATAAAGCTTGACCATTTCCCAGCCGTCAAGCTACTGACACACCTTTCCATACAGAAATTATGGATATATCAAACTGTGGTCTTAGAAAGGCTGACATTTACATACTTTTTTTAGGTCAGTGATTAAAGTAATGAAAGGTGCCAGTTAGTCATTTGAAAACCACAAGATACATTTACCTGAAAGGTCAGGGAAATGAAAGAGCTGGTGCAGAAAGCTGTGAGGTTGGGCATTAATTCCAGCAGGTTTCTTGGTATCGATTACAACAGATTGCAACTGCTCATTTGTAAGCCAGAAGGCAGATATGTCTCTTTGCAGGCCATTTGTCTCCTTTTGTTTCTTAATTAATATCACAGGTTTGAAAACTTGTGGCAATGAAATTAGCCTGTTAATCAGGCTAGTCTTCAGCAGTAAGGTTTTAATATCATAGGGGTTTTTGCGACGCAGTTAATGGCAATCTTGTTAAAATCAGTGCTTGTTTTCCTTTTAAAAGTTACTTATAGTTAAAATAGTGATAATGATTTGAGGAAAAAATACATTCTCTGCTTGGTAACCATTTCAGGGTTAGATTTTTCAAAGAAAAACACTTATTTTAAGAGCATGATTTTTCTCTGGGTGTCTTTAACCTGCTGTTTTATTCAATTGCATTAGTATCTTACATGGAAAACACTGGGGGATTATTTTCTTTTTTTTGAACATGTGGCAATATTTTGCCTGAGGTAAAATATTGTACCATGATATTTTGATGCAGCCTTCCTTGCCACAGTCAGCTTTTTCTGATGATTGTGCAGGCTTTTTCCAGAACAATAGAAGAGATGGTTTATGTCTTCTTAAAAGTAAAATAAATAAATTTAATAAATAAATAAATAAATAGAAAATAATAATATATTGATAGTTAATATATTAATAAATTGATGAAATTTAGAAAAGAGAAGAGGGACAAGGGCATCAATAAAATATATACATAGACTTCTTAGTGAATGCTTAATGAGGAAGATACTCTTTTTGGTGTAAATTGATTTTCTGGTTTGATGTTCACCCTCAATTAGAAGACAACACTTGGGGGCTTTTGTTGGTTGTTTTACTCAGTGTTGAATTCTGAAGAAGTTATCACTATAAAACAATGATGAAATCCCATCTATATTGACATCACATTCTGTGTCCTGTATGCAGCCTTTGTGGTTCACAGATGCAGTCACATAACCTTTCATTACTTCCTCACTTTGACATCATTTAGGTCACTAAAATGAGTATTGCTTTATTTTAACACATCTTTATCAAGTGAATTATACTTATATCAAATAGATGAGAAGTGGAAGTCAGAAAACGACTGGATTTATTAGAAGAGCAAGTGATCCCCTGATAATGTTAAGGTCAGAAAATGTTTCCACATCATGAAATATTATTACACGTTTCAAATCTCTCCTAGGACAGCTGGATGTAGGCAGGTGCAGTCAGCATAATTGTTCATATACTTATGTGAAAAAAAGCATCTTTAAAATGAAAGCTTACATTGTCCCATTTTTTTTCCTTAGTGTGCTGTTGTGACCTTCCTTTAGTAAATGTCCAGGATACTAGTTATTTTCAGGTAACTGTAAGGGCTAGAAAATATTGTTGGAACCTGAACATCTGCTAAATGAACTATTCTGAACAAAAGAATCTGTCAGAAAATGCTTTTGTGAAATCTGTGAATAATCTTTCACAGCCTATGACCTTATGTATACTCAGGGATAAATATTACATTTATCAACTCAAGCGATTAAATAACCTACTTAGTCTTTGAACACCTAAAGAATAGGTTGCTATGCTGTGCTCACATTTTCCAAAAAACATTGTGATTAGGAAGAAAGATTCAATATATAAGCTGCCTCAAACCTGAGTTTTAAATTGTTTTAAAACTGCTATAGCAGAAACTGCACACTACTTTTTACTATAATGATTTTTACCTCTCTGTTGTATATTTTACATTTTTTCCGTACATTTAACCCAAACAGTAGAACTCAGAAAACTTTAATAACATCTTGTACTTGGCTCCTGAAGTAACTTTGCTAATTGAAAATTTCATCTCAGTGGCATTGCTCTTGCCATTTTTAACAAATCTTGACAGATTTCACAGTTTCTGACTTTGCTCCATTATTTTTTCCTCATGGGGTTCTGAAGATTTTTCCCTCTTTTCAAGCACACTATAATATAATGAGGCTGTTGGATAAATCTGGCAAATCAATTAGTTGTGGCCCATACAATGAGAGACACATGCAGTTGGTATTTCCTAGGCCAGCCAAATGAAGCAACTATATCAAAGCAGAGAAAGAAAACCCATGAACAAATAGTGATCAGCAGTGCATCCTGTTAAGGATAGTTCCAGTTTGTGAGCTAGCAGGTAAAAGGGGACTGGATTATAAAAGTGGTCATAAAAGACCCTCAGTCACTATGTGCAGTCTTTTGAATAATCAGTAGTCCTATCATATAATCTCTTTCACAAACTAATCAATTTATTATATATCATGTGGTTATGTGACCCAATGTTATTTTATTTTGCCATATCACAAAATACATAGATGTTGTCATCCATGTACCGCATATTGTTTGCAGCTGCAAACTTTGGATTTGTTGGATATTATGATGGATTTCTCTTGAGGTTTTTTTTATGATCTTAAGAAAACACCTTAACCACCTTGTCTCTTTTTTTCCTCTTTCTCTACACTCCAGCACTGTAACTGCCTTTCTTGTACAGAGACTCTTACGCAAGACCTCTGCTTTATGAATTCAGGACACCGTCCCACCTAGCACAGGAGAAGAGCGAGGGTGGTTTTGAACTATTTCTTTCAGACTAAGGTTTTTATTTCCAGAAAATAACCAACAGAGCACCTTAAACAAAACAGCTGAATCCTTTGTCAGATAAGCAATTGCTCACAATCATGTGAAAAGTGCCAGTGATAGTTCCATGCCATTTTTTTCCTAAATTTAAATGCATGAAGTTCTGTAGATAGATCTAATAATGTTACAGCTGAGCCAGGGTGATTTTGTTGTTTTATAGGGTTGTTACAGTATTACATTGGTTTTAAGGAAAACATTTTTTTTCTTTATTCAGAGATAACCGTAAAAAAAAAAAAAAAAAAAACACAAGAAAAAAGGACTTTCTTCAGTATTTTCAATATTGAGTTGGAACTGTTAGTTACAAGCCATATCTTTGCTTGAAGGGGAGCAAGTACATAACTTTTTTTCCTTCCTCTGGTTCTTAGCCTTCTGTCACAAAGGAAATTTGGAAAGTTATAGATCATCACTTTTGAGATGAGAAATTAAAAATGAGGAATGGGCAACTTAAGACACTGCATAAGTGATCTTTTGATGTGTGTTGGGAAAATATTAAATACACCATTCTCTATCCTAGGGTCACAGACAATGTGCTGCCTACAAGACTTTCCAGGTTTGCTTGTGGGTATGGGAAATTAAACCCACCAAAATAAAACCTAGACTTTCAGGGGAAGCGAAGGATGATGTTGCCTACCGCTCATTCTGTGTCAGTACTGCTGCCTCTGGTCAAATACGATTGGAACCACTGTTTTGTTTCATCTAGTACATTCTAGGTTACAGCTCTATCTTTGACCTCATTGAGGAAAGGGTAAATGTGGAATATAACAATAGTTTTTCCTACTATATCATCAATTTTTCAGCACTTATGCTGCAAAGTGACTGTTTCACATTGAATTGAGGTAATATTTAGAGCAATTCAGTGCTACAGTAAGGGTAGTTGATATAATATTATAAAAAAAACAGTATTTGTTATGATGGGCAGAGCTTTTTATGCCCAAGAGGAGAAGGTTTGCAGATACTAAGAATACTTTTCAGGGATCATGTAAAATTTTCAGGATCAATAAATGGAAAAATAAAAATTTACCAATGAAACAGTACTTTTTTGCATGAAACCTGATATTTTTAACCCAGAAGAGCTGCTGCAGCATCTCACAATGATAATAGTCCAGTCTTGTGTCTCTAATTCTCTTTTTTGATCTAAAAATCTGAGGTGACCACATCCCATGTTGAACATGTTCTCCATTCTTGCTGAGCCACTGTTATGCATGATCTGTAGTCAGCTGGAGGGAATCGAAAGAAGAAACAAATTACAAATGTTGACATTGAGATGATATTTCAGAATCTTTTCCATTCCAAATAGTTACCAGAGAGTTGATGACTGGGGGTGTGTATGTCAATGTATTTAAGCCTAAGATGTCATTAGACCATAGGCATTTTTCTCTCTCCAAAAGTCAATAGAGCTTAAGTTTAACAGAGCAGTTTGAACAATGTGTTTGAGCAGTTTTGTGGTTTGATGCAGTTTTAAGGTTTCTCACCTTCAACATCTTTTTTAAATTTTTTTTTCTATTTTTATCCAAAATACTAGATAAAGTTGAGGTGATAAACAATCTATTTAGTTCTCTTGACAGCATCCCTGTCCATATGGGACAGCTTACAGAGGTGGGACTGGGTACAGAGACTCATTTGCTGGAACAAAGCCCAGCCACTAGGAAGTCCTTTTTAACACTGGCTGAGAACTAACAAACTGCATTTTAAAACATCCTTTTTCAAATGCAGTAACTGTCACCATTCCCAATGCTGACATTAGGAAAAAAATTGTTTAAAATGCATGCACAACACGTCATCCATATAGACACATATATTTTCACTGTACTAATATAGCATTAGTGTGCTAAGACTCATTAAGTGGTGGAAGGGTTTGATGCAAAAATAAGATGTGGTAAAGATTTTAGGAGCATTTTCTGCTATGTAGAATGTTCCTCCTGTCAGGTGGGCTCTGAGGTGCACTAAAAAGATGAGAGGAGTGCACTGTGTACTCTTACGCCAGCTAGATAAGCTTAGTTTAGCATCTAGAAGAGACTATTTTGTGCTCTGAATGGACATAGATGCGTACTGCAGCAAATTCTGTTTTCATGTCTTTTTTCCAACAAAATATTAATCTGCTGAAAAGCATCAGGCAGCGAGAGTGACCCCAACTCCCCCAAAGTTTCAGTAGTTTGTTTTTTGGGTATTTCCCCCGACCCCCCATTCTAGATTCACAAACTGAGTGAAACTGGTAATGTGTCTGGGTTTTTTTCAGTCACTAATGGTCAGAGCACAGAGCCACAATGTGGGAGAGGGGGGTTCATGGTCTAAACTGCTTGTGCACAGATGGAACTGTCTGAGTTTCAAGGACTGTCAGCAGCAAGGCAAAACTGAAGAAGGGATATTTGAAAATGAGAAGATTTTATTAGTCACAGCTGGTAGGGAAGGGGCTCTGAGCAAAAAAACAATCATAGGGCTCAACATGAGAGAGGGGTGCTGCTGGGAAAAGCAGTCAGGGAACTGGTGGTACATGGACTTTCTTTTCTTCATTTTACTGCTGAGCAGACAATTCCGTGCTCTTTTTTATGGTTTAGGCCTGCTCTGGATCTGATCTGTTCTAATATTTATTCTAATTATTCTGATCTGTTCTAATATTTTTCTCTCCCAGAGTGGACTCATAGCTCCCACAAGGACTCTTTTTACTTTGACACAAACCAAAATATCTCCTGTTCGGTGGAATGTTTTCAAAAGGAAAATGTCCTGTGAAGAGTGTGTAGCTTGTCAAAGAAGGCAGATTAAAGGCAGATTGCCATTATTCCCTCTTTTTGATCCAAAAAAGGGTAACAACCTGGATTTAACATAGGCCAGCTGAATACCCTAACAAAATAATCGCTCTAAATGGGAAAAGATTCTTACTTCTAATCACCTTTGTTTCTGATGTTTTGGATTTTGGTAAAGATTTGCCTGAACTAAAATATTCTGTGTTAAAGTGAAATATGTATTTGATCCAGAACTCTACTGTAACTTTTTGCACTTTGACTCAGAGGACAGAGAAGCAAGCAGTTATCCAAAGGAAATTGAAAAAAAAAGCTTTAAAGTAATCTGCAGTCCCCACAGTGTTTTGACATGATGAGGTATTTCTTCTTAGTATTAAAAAGAAATGCTGTGTTGCCGCTCAAGAATAGTTACGTTTTTATTTCTGAGAATCGATACCCACTCATACAAAACATTCCATGCTTTTACACTACACAAATGCTATAAAAAAGCCTTCAAAGGGAGTTGTCCTCTTCCTAGATACCCAGCTTTCCGAAGAAAAGTGGTGCTGCTGCAGTGGACTGCTTGCTTTAGTGTGCTTTGAAAAAGATATATTGGATGTCAAGTACCCTAGACATTGAGCAGCTGGTTAGTGGGCTGGCAAAAGTGCATTATGCTGTGGCATAGCTGCACTATATGTCAGAGGAAGACACTCTTGTGTATTAGTCAGTAAGATCTGTCTCCAAGGGAGCTGAGGCTGTGGGCACTATCGTTCAACTCTCATGATGGGAGAGAGAGGAGAAGATTGAAGGAGATAACATCTTTCATTCATGTTATAGATTAAGTTCCAACAGTCGAACGCCTTGCAGTCACCTTTCTCAAGCTTGGTTCAACAACTGCTTCCTTCTTCACTGGGTCCTATATATTGTTTCAGCACTAAATAAATAGATAAGGATGCTAATTGCATCCAGTAGCTCATTTGTAAGTGGGGTAATATAAAGTGAGGCTAAATAATCTTTCATACTTTGACAGCTCCTGGGAAAAGTCTCTTCCAATTAATATCAGTTGTATCAAATATCCAGATCATTATGTTATATTATTAAAAGAGGGATGCTGCAATAACACTGTCCTAACTGTGTGGGTCATTTGTCTTACATAGCTAGGAGTCAGAAGCTGTATTTTACTTATGCTCTAGGTGGGAAGAATTGAAAAATTCCTATCCTTGTAAGTAAAATCTGTAGCAAACCTATTGCTGGATGGAGATGTGAATGGCATTTAATTAGAAATCTAACCAGCTTGAAGGAAATGTTTATCCTACCTCAGTTTGAAAGATAGCGAGGAGTATGTGTGGTAGGATGCTCACCATTTCTAAACAAGCAGGTTGGCAAGGGGAAGCTAATGCCAGGTGTTCTACCAGAAGCGTAGAAGAAAGGAAGGCAGTTAGCGTTTCCTTTTTAACTGTCAACTAATTACCCCATCCCAAACTCCCCTCACTCTGTGGTCAAGCCCAAAACAGTTGGTATAGCTGGTGTACAATCTGTTTGTACAAAGTGAGGATATATGGAGTGTTCCTGACTCCATGGGAGTGGTTGACACAGCAGTGCAGCGGAGTACACCTTGGCCTTTCCCAGCTTCCCTTGTGCTGTGAGACCCTTCACCTGAATGCCAGCCATTCACACTTGCTAAGGGCCAGCCCTCTTTTCTCATAAGGGCTCTGTCACGGTTTTTGCCTCAAAACTGGGATGCTAATGCATCTTGAATACCATTGCATACTGCCCACCTTCTTGAAATAGTGTGCCTGACTTTGATCATACCGTACCAACTTTGAACAGTGTGCAAGAAATGAGTGACAAAGAAGTATGGCTAAAGTGTAAGGAAGGGGTGGATAGGGACAGTTCAGAGGGAGAGCAGCAGCAGCTGTAATTCTTATGGTCACTACTATGCTCATTTCATGCACTTTAGTGCTTGGAGCACAAAACCTGGTTATCATGGGACTGAACAGAAGGGTCAGATGTCCAAGTCTCTTGCCACATGTGATAGTGAAATAGGTGTACCATATGGCTGTTTTCTTCCCTATAGTATTTTTCAAGCAACTTTCAAACTAGGGAATAAATCCTGTGCTATAAATGAGTCAAAATTACTAATAAATACTATCAGAGGGAGAAGGAATTAAGGGAGAAAGAATACGTGAATTTTCAACTTAGTCTGGAAAACCTCTTAATCTTACAGTAAAACATTTTTGTAAAGTACCTTTATTTTTTTTACTTTGCTAGAAGCAAGGGAGAATGACCTGGGAAATTACCTAAAAGGCTGAGTCCACCCTAGAAAAGACTTTATCGTGACAGAGGAGTCGTATTTGAGTGCCAGTAGCTAGTATTTTGTATCATCTTCTAGAACAAAAGAAGGAAGGGATTTTGGCAAAAGAACCTTTTTTTCCTAGCTGAATATCAGAGAGTTTTTGACAATATTAAGAACAGCATTGAAAAGTTGCATCATTAAACATTATTTTGATAGTACATGTTTTAAATCTAGGTTTGTTTTATGGGCTTACCTGCCCTGGAAAATCTGTTAAGGACACTAAGATTTTGATTTATACTAGCTGCTATATCTTTGCCCCCATTGTGGAAATCCTGGGCTTATAAAATACATGAATTAATTCATTTCGCTTAATACATGCTGATATCCACACCAAGAGTTAAACAGAAGTAGATACTGTGCAATAGGCTAGCTCATTTTGGAGCAAATTCTCAGAAAAGGCACATATTCCAAGAAGTCCTTCAGCTTCTGCTAAGCAGGTACATTAGCTCTCTCAAGGAACATTTCTGTGTGTTTAACAATTTTGTCTTGTGATTGAGTTATTAAGTAGCACAAAGTCTCAGCTCATTTCTCCTGAATGACAGTTAGTCATTGAGCTACTTACTGCAAACCAGCAGAGAAGTAAATGCGCTCTTAGGCATTAGTGGATTACTGATGAATTTTTGTTATTGTGATTAGGCATTTTCCACTTAATCTCGTAGCTGCAAAGATGCATTAGTGGAGATGAGTGCAGCCTGTATTTTGCAACACTAAGCTTACTCAGCAGCTCTTCTTAAAGAAATCTGACTTCTTTGGGAGTGGGGGGAATTTAGCTTTATGTTATAGAAATTTGAGCCATTATGAGCATTAAAAATCTAGTTCCCACAGAAGGATTTCTGTAAATATCTTATTGGTTTCTGGAACCTTTTCTACTTCAAGTCACCAAATCAAACACTGCAGAAGACCGAGTCTGGGTTAAGAATTTTTGCCTTTATTCTGGGGAAGTGAGGGTTGAAGTAGAGGAACTGGTATAGCTGAAAGTGCTCTGAATATTGGTCTTCTTATTCTCCCCTCCCTCCAACTCTTTCAGATCTTAGATATGGAAGGCATCTGTCAAACATAATACTCAGTCCTATGTTGGAGGTTATGTTTTTCTGTTAACTGGTCTATACTGGGTTCCACTTTGAAGCTGTCGAAGTAGAAGACTATGGGAATCTTTTAAAGTTTTGACAGAGTTTTTCAAGACCCAACAGTATAAGGCCCTGAGCAACTTGGCCTGATATCATATTTTGACTTTGCTAGGAGCAGGATGTTGGACTAGAGAACCCCTAATCTCCTTTCCCACCCAAAGTGTGATCCTGTAACTAATTTGATATCAGTTTGTCTTTCTTGCAGTCTGGTTAATAAACCTTGTAAATTGTACTTCTATGGGTCTTTATGTTATCTTTGCCTCTTGAGGAATTTGGAGTAAGGGGACAGTATTAATTACCGTGTTTAGGAGGATGCCTTCGGTATCTGGTACCAGCTGGACTTCCTAGAGACTCTGTTGTGCAAATTTTTCTTTACCACGGTGGAATGGGTCCATCTGTGATTTTAAGCTTTCTTTTCCTAGACTTCAAATGCTCCCAGGAGAAAGAAAAAGAAAAAAAGAAGCTAGCTGAGGCCTGCAAGATTTCTCTCACAGCAATCTGAAATTATAGGAGAATCATGTCCCAGTGGTATAGACACATCTATGTGAAGCCTTTTCTCATTTCTTTTGATTAAAGCTTCAAATCAGTTCCTTGGTTTGTGGGTTGGTTTGTCTCTCAGCAATTGAGTGAAATGTGTTCTTCAGTCTCTCATTAGGCCAGTTCTCACAGAATTGTAAGAGCCCAGCTGCTACAGTAACAGCTGTGACTGAACAGGCGGAAATGGTACAGAACGATGTGCAATAGTGTCCGCTGCCTGAAGCCACCAGCTATTAACCAAAAGCTCTTCTTGGGCCCGGCTACTGCAGTGGTTCTACTAAAAAAAAGAAGATTGGTGTAAGTGTGGTATCTGACCTTTTCACAACTCAGCATACCAGTTTAGTAACACCACCTTCACAGCTGGATGCCAAGAGCTGCTTGGGAGTCAGACCATGGCAGGCTGCTTGTGTCTTCCCCTCAAAATAGCGTGCAGCAACAGGCCATAACCCTGGATCCTAACAGCTATAATTTGTCATTTAAAAAAAAACCTCAGTAAGGACATTCACCCCCCAACTACATCGTATTATTGGAGGCCATCGAAGGACCCAGTGGTGGTTGAGATGGTGCTTCCCAACTTCTCTAAGGTGCTGGTGCTGCTGTTCTGCTTCCTTCTGGTATCACCACACATTGACCTACCTGCACTTCATTTGCCATTGGCTAGTGCCAGAGAAGTTTGTATGCCTGTGGTTGTGCCATCAGTCAAAGAATTACCATTTTGCCATGTTTTCCACCTGCCTTTATAAGCTTTGTGGTCCACACTGCAGCTCTAGGGATGGTTCTGGGTGTGGTACACAGCGTGGTACCTACCCTTTATTTTACTCCTTGTAGGAAGTGTGACTGCTTTTTCACATCTCGGCCAGTCCATAATGGACAGGCTCCCGCTGAGAAACATCTGTCTCTGTGGCAGCCTCACTTGCAACCCCTTTTTTTGCTAGATAATCCATTACCCACATACAGGTAGCTAGATAGCCTCTCTTAACCCTTTAGTTACTGGCACAGCATGAGAGTGCCTAATGCAAACATCATGACAATCACTAGTTGTGTGTTCCTTGCTTTCTGATTCACTGATTAGAAGCAGAGTGGCAGAGGCACTGAGCGCTCACAGAGGAGATTAGTTCAAGATCTATTCTGCACAAAGTGTGTATTTTTGCTGATGTTTTCTGAAGTAGAAAATACGCCAGATACCCCAAACAGTGTTGGTCGTCATAATTTGGAGCTGCTCTTTCTTCTATAAAGTGTAGATGTTAATACCTCTTCATATCTCGAGGGAACCATTTAAAGTGTGCTACTCCAAGCAACATCCAGCACAAGCAGGTTGTTTGCAGAAAAGGTTCAGGATAATGCACTAAATACAGATATGAAAGAGTGAATAATTAAGCAAATTTTTACTATAAAGAACATAAATTCTTAAGGGAAAAGTAAGTGTGATCATGGAACTAAAGATCCTGTCAGACTGCAAATGCACAAAAGGGCCAAGGAAAAACTGCAGAAGCAATTTTAATTTGTTAATAACTTTTTATGCTTGATTTTGCAAAATTCACATGCTTTGGACTTCTGTGCAGGAGTTTGCTAAAATGACTAACTTTGTAAATTAAGTTGCTCACTGGTTAAAATCAGAAAGAAATAGTGTCTTTAAAAATAGCACCAGTAAGTAATACACTTTGCTATTTTGGGGCTTATGAAGCATTAATGAGATTTGTAGGAGCGATTGTTATTTTAAAAAATCACAGCAATTTATTGTTGCTAATTACTCTCTTGGCACCGCATGTATTTAAGATTAATTGGAATGTCTGTACTCAGTAATGAGGTCCCTTGTAGTTTACACTGACTGACAACATCTTCCTTTATCTGGAAAATTACCACACTGGAAAATTTGTAAACAGGGCGGTAGCTCTTGGCAATCAAATTTCAAAAGTCTTACTTGATACAGTAGCTACCGAGTTACAATAAAAAGATCAGACAGTTCCAGTAGCTAATAATAACAATAAAAACATCTACAGGAATGCTGTCATGAAGGTGTAACTTACACACATATAGAAATGAATGTTTGACTCCTGCCTAGTGAGACTTAGCATTCAGAGAGAGACCTGATTTCTCAGTGTGATACAACATCATGAATTAAAACCACAGCATTTCTCAAAGATTTATTTTTATCACTATTTTGCTACTGTAAATTTAGTCATCTAAAGCTGGGATTGCTGGAAAAGCAATCCTTTCATCTCCACCTTGAAAAGCTGTGAATAAATAATAGTCGGTTTCGATGACAGAGAGGATTATGTTGTGGTGTGATACAAGAATTTTTCTGAAATGCTTTGTTTGTGTATACAGGTATGTGCATGTTTTTGCATTTAAATATTTCTTTGGCAGTTTCCTATTTCTGTAGTTCACTTAAAAATGGGAACTTTGTGTTCTTTCTTGGATGCATTTATCAGATGAGGCTAATAAAGAATCACTTATTATAGACTTTTTTATCAAAGAGCTAGTGATAGAATTCATTATGCTTTGAACTGGATACCTGGTCTCCCCAGCCACAGGCCCATTTTTGCTGCTGGAGAGAGAAAAAACCCCAAACAACAACCAGCCACATAGAAAATAGTAACCCAAACTCTACAACTTTGGTCACTCCTGCACTGCAAAACTGAAGCTACACTTAATAACTCTCTCAAAATATTAGTTGTTTTCTGTGAGCTCCTGATCTTATAGAATTCCTCAATTAATGAGGAGGTCTTTTTGCAGAAGCTTTAGGGGTGCATATATTCAGGTAGGTTTTGAAAAATTCAGACATTTCTTTTCGACACTTTCCATTTCCATGTATTATGCAGTCAGTCTGTAAAATTTCAATTGTCCAATCAATCAGAATTGTCATGATCATTTCTTAGATGAGCCCTTGAATAAAGCAGCAAAGTTGTACCATTAATAGCCAGCAGATATAGTGATTTATTATCTACATATTCTTATTTTTCAGTGTTTAATTTTATAATGTATCATAGGCTCACCTCTCTGTTTAAGTGGTGATTAGATGAACCATTAGTATCGAAGTTACAGCAAAATTACCAGATATACTATGAGTTGTACTTGCTTGGAGCACTGTGTATCTGAGTATTGTTGGTGCTAGAATTAATTTGGAATTGCATTTTAAATGGATATTTATGCTGGTGTTTAATGAGACTCAATTAGTCTCAGAGCACAGTTCCATTGTTTTGATTTTTTTTTTATGAGGGAATGGGGAAGAGAAGAGGTCCTGACTGTTCTGGTAATTAGTTACGTATCTTCACAGCCTTTCAGAACTAAACCGTGCATAAGGCAACGGGTGTTGGTACGCATTAATTCTGAGCAGTTCTGTCCCAAAGAGATAACAGCATGTTGTCTGCCCCAGAGAGATAACATGCTCCTTTTCAGCTGGCCAAAACCCCAGCATGAGTCTGGACTGTGGTGGAAACTGGTTCTCATTTCTGGGATGCCTCTGGGGGAAGTTGCAGTTCTGGGGTTGCTAGAGGAAGCAGTTATTGCTTTCCCTAAAGCCTGCCTTGGTCTGGAGGGTGCAAAAAAGAGCAAAACTCATATCCTTGTTTGTAGCCTGTGCATCTGGGAGAGGCCAAGGAAAGTTTCTCTCTTGATTACAGTGCTGTTTATTATATGCCATATGCTCCTTTTCTGCTTGGTAGCAACACTCTGACTTTGTTAATGTGTCTCAGAAGAGTGAAACCAGAGGTGTTATGTTACTGTGGGCAGTGCCTAAGCATGACCAGAAGCTTTTCCTTGCTGGCAAGCTCCCCTTGCAGGCAGCCAGAGGAACTAGGGAGAGGAATGGAATCCAACTAGGTCAGTCTTGTCACCCATTTTGTCACTGTTTGATCTTAAAGGCTGGATGAAGCCACCAGAGCTGTGGATGATTAGGACCTGTCTACATTCATGTTTCAATCTTGCATCTAGGTTTTTAAAACAATTTTTTTAACTTACAGTGGCACAAATGGATAATGGCTAGGTGATAGGTGACTAGATAATAACCTCTGCATTTCCACCAATGTACTAAGTCAAAGGTGGCACTACATCCTATCTTAGATATATGTATTTCCCTCAGGTTTTTGTGAAGACTGTTGAATGCTCCTCAGGGTTGGTGCAGAACATGAAAAGTGTTGTTGAAAATGAGTTATTAAAACTCAGAGATCAGAACATAAATGAGAAACTCCAAAATTTCTCATCCAAATTACATTCTGAAAAGAAAAAAAAAATATTTATATGAGTGACTGGGTTCATTGTAAAAAATCCTAAACTAACCCAAAAGGCCAACTAGGCACAAGTTTTGCAGATTACCCATCTGTCTTGGCTCAAAACCAAAAAGGTGGGTGCTATGCCCAGGAAGTTTGGCACCTCCTGGAAAATAAAGAGGAGTCATAGCAATCCACTGGTACCATGCAACACAGATGCCCTGATAATCTTGGCTCATGATGGGACCCTTAGGACTCCAGTCCTTCTAGGCTTTTGGGAGTCTGGTTTACCTATCTCTAAGTTATTTTAAAGCCATTCTAAAATCTGAATTGCTGGGGTTTCTTAGAGCAGAGGTCTTTCAGCATCATGTAGTGGTGCTGCCCCGGAGGCAGAAATTTTGAGAGCTCACACAAGAGAGTGGCTTGTGATACAGAAGGTCAGAAAACCCTGAAAGTTCCTATCAGAAACCTGTGCATGTTTAGTGAACCAGGACATTTCTGCAGGTAATACCTTTTATCCAAATAATTTTGTCAGGTAATTCCTGAGTAGTTTGACTGCATGGTTGTGCAATGTGAAACTATTGTACATGCATCCTTGAAGTGAAGTCTGGCAATGCTGCTGTCATTCTGTATTGCAAAAGAGACTCCTTTGAAAGACCAATTATTTATTTAGATTATTTTTTTCTACATAGCTTTCAAAATAACTGAGTCCAGTACTATCTCAGGAATATTGGTAAGGTCAAGTGCTGTTAACCCTGACAATCAAAAGTAACAAATCAAGGCCAGAAAAATAATGAGATTTCAAAATAAAAAAATACTAACTTGCCTTCAGGTATCTCATATCTCTGAGTTATTTTCATTATGTGCTCTATAATAACAAAGGCTAAACCCTTGCATTTTGAATAAGGCACTGTTCTTAAATAAACATTTTTCTGCTGCAATGCTAGCATTTTAACATAATAAATATATAATACATATAATATAATAAATGCTTCAACTAATGATAAAGTCACAGAAAATGTTTACATAGTGTGTTAAAATAAGCAAACCTGTTGAAAAGAAAACAGTGAGGAGATTCAAAAAGAGGGTACATTATGACTACTGAATCACAAGGTGCATGGGAAGTGAGTCAGGCAATGTCTCTTTTTGCCTTGCAGTAGTATATTGTCCACATAAAGCACTGACAGAAACAGATATCAAGGAAATTACATGGATCAGCTGTCATACACTTATACCCCACAGATCGCTTAAAGGCTCCAATGGTCTGTAATGCAGCAGTGAAATGAAAGGTTTACAAACATTCCTGTTGTCTGGGACATCTGGATGAAGCCATCCGGGTCCAGAAACCTTCACTATAAGTGCCAGAGTCTATTAGGAGAGCTGCCTGCTGAGCTCTTGCAGTACAGGTGTTCCCAGCTGAGCAGATGAGGAATGCCAACAGGTCTATTGAAGCTGCTATAAGGGAAGTTTCTGGTTTGTAGTAATGAAATAAAGGGATCATTTACTTAGGTGTGCATGGTTCTAGTGAGAGACATTAGGAGGCCATTGGCAAACTGCAGTTCTTAAATCTTAGAATTGCTTTTCAGTGCCTTGGTTTCAGTATTACCTCAAAGAAATGGCTGGGTTTTAACTCAGATGCAAATCAAAGCAAAAGTAGCAAAATCTCTAAGGGTAGCAGACAATGTAATGCACCCTTTGTCCTACATCCACTGGGATGTATAATGATTACCTCTTAGGAAAGTTCTACTAATACAATTTGGGGGAAAAGAAAAAAAGTGTGGTTTTTTTTTTTTTTTCACACTAGAAATGCCTGATTTTCAGGTCCAAACCTGTGTCATTTGTTCATGGTTTATTAATCTTTAATTCTTATTGCTTCTTTCCCAGTCGTCAGTCTCTTGATTAGAATTTTGTCTACTTTTTCATTTGCAGATGGAGTGGTACGTTGTTGTTTGGTGCATTCAAAATTATCAAAGCTAGAGAATTGATTTTCGGAGCTCATTTTGCAAAGTAGGGAAACCTGTGGCTGGTTTAATCTCCCGAATGAGCATGATCTTAATCTCTTATTAGCTTCTTTAAGAGTTTTCATCTGAAAATTTTCCCTCTCTAGGGTGACAGCATCATTAGTACCTGTCACCCAAACAAATCAAGCTGAGCCAGCTCACTCCAAAATAATGAGATTGTCTTTCTATTTTTCTGAAGTACTCCTTCTCTTCCCCAGTTATATTAGTCTTTCCGACAATTAGCACCTCTTATTATGCATAGTGATTTTGAAAGCTGAAAAGTAACGTTATTAGTGTTATTTTAAAAAAATGCAGATTTTGGCATTTTATGTAAAATGATGATACTTCATCTGTTATTGTCTCCTTGGGGGTTCCCAGTGTATGGAAGGTAATTTGAAGCATGTGGATGGAACTCAATAGCTGAAGGCATTAGAAAAGAAAGTAATGTCACCCTTTCAGGCATTTCTTTTGAGAACTCCTTAAAAGTGAAGAAATGAGTGAAAGATGAGTTCATTACCATTATGATCTTAAAGGAGAAAAAATTACTGGGTTTATAGGCCATAAGGGTAGATAAAGAATTGTTTATGTAATACTGTGATATGTACCCCCTCAGATGTTACTTTACGTATCTTTAGCCTTGCAGGAGTGTTCTCTGGTAAATCCAAATAGGAATGAGAATAAATGGCTATATATCTGCTGTAAATAGGCTACTCCTATAACTGCAAGTCTTTTTGACCAACACAGGATAGCAGATTCCATAGCTGCAACTATAAGAAGCACTAAATATCTTAATAATGTGAGGAGGTTTTAGTCCAAGGAAGGGATGGTTTATTGGTGTTCCATGAACATCTTGTGGAAAACAAGAGGATTCTTCTTTCTACGTTTTGACTTAAAACTAAAAAAGGAACAAAGCAAGAATCCCCAAATGACCATTTACTTCTTAAAGCAATCATCCAATAAAAAACTCATTGTCTGCTTTGTCTCTTCCAACATTTGAAATGAAATAGGTAGCCTGCCAGAATTTCTGTTATGCTTCTAAACCAGATTTCACACCATCTGTGGGTCTCGTGTTTATCTTAATAGCTCCTTATTCATTACATATCATTGAACTACTTTAGTTTTTAGTGGGACTGGTAGTTGTAAAATGCATCAATTCATCTGATGTAGGTTGGGTGCTCTCTTGGTGAGGCAGCTGGTTGCATAAATGAAAACTGCAGCTTGTACATATCTCCGTGGCTGTGTTCAGTCACCCACTCCCTCATAATTCACTTGTGGATGTGGATTCCACTGTTATGCTTTTCTTTTCTCAATCTGTTATGGTATTTGCACCTTCATCCTCTGGAACCAAATATGGGGCCTCTGAAGTGAGACATTGCTGCTGCTTTGGGGATCTCTTGTCTCAGAAACACTTTTTTTTAACACCAGTTGCAAATCAAGCTGGAAAGGCAGTTGTAAAGATGGTTTGATCATCTACCTGTGTATTTGCTATGAGGACGAACAGCGGTTTACGTGAACTGAGACAACAGTACACAAGCATTTCTGGATAACCTCCCAGATTAAGAGGGAATTTCATCTCTTGTGCACTGTTAATCAGTGAAGCAAATGTACTTGTGCATCTTTTATTTTCTAAAATATCAAATGTAGACCACTTTTGGAGACAGGACACCGTGACTGATCAGTAAGTAACCAGACCTTGTAAATCAGATCTTTTACACCTAACAGTATTCAAGGTGGCAATTGTCTTAGACAGGTGTTCCATCTGCTAAAGTTTAATAAATTACTCTACATTGTGTAAGCAGCAGTAACAGACAACATAGCTTCTCTTATCTTGCAGGTTAGGTAAATTTCATCACTTTAAGTCAACTTCATTCCTAGTTTCAAGGGAAAAAATAAAAGGAAAAGCAGCTGGGCTGCTTGTAATGCACAAAACTCAAAACCCTTGAAGTAAAACTGCCAGACTTGCTTGTTTGTTCAGTGAACATTAGTATCCATTTAAAGAAATAGAAGGGTATCCAATGCAAAACCAAAATTCCTATGCTGTTTTTACACCACCTTGAACAGGTTTGATAGTGAGTTTATATGGATCACTGGCATTTGTCTGTGCAAATTTCTACTGTATACATCCATTTTCCTGATGAAAAATTCAGAAGAAATCCTGACAGACAATTTTTTTTCTGCAGTTTTTAGTGTCATCATCTACATTATGAATTGTGGTGAATGAAGGACAAAGCTCAGGAAAGTAGGTGTGAACAGTTACTTTGACAACTCTTCTATGGCAAATGTTTATGCCAGAACTGGTGCACAAGTCCATCTCTGGAAAGGAAAATTCCCTCAATATTCCAGATATTTAGGGTCTTGGGCCATCTCAGCTGAACCACATTGCCTGGTACCTGATTGAATCTGACTGTCATGCTTATGTTAACATGAGCATGAAGTTTGATATGTGCAAGCTGGAAAATAGGTGTAAGTGCAGATATTTTATTATTTCTGCCAATCTAGACAATCTTTCATCCAAACACTTAAATGTACACCTGAGTCAGTTCAGAGTAACTGTTAAATTCAGCACATTCTTGGATGCTTTGATGAATGATGACCTCAGGGATGAGATATGCCAAATACACAACAAGCAAATAAGATGACAAAGTATTTCACCTGAGGAGCATAGATGCCAAAGTGGTGGTCTCTAACTTTTGCTTGCCAGTAACCAGTAAGACCAGTAATGAACAGTAGCAAGCATCACCTGTTGCTCTCCCTGTAAGATTCAGTTTTCTTTGTTTTAATCTCCTTGCTCATGAAGTACACCAAAGTGCTTCATGGACAGCATGCCTGTGTGGTCCTTGAGCTGAAGACCTACCATGAAATGGCTTATGTGTACTATGAAGATTATACTTGCCACTGATGCCATGAGTAAATATTTCCACTCTAGATGAGGACAAACAGCATTTACTTACAATCATTTCTTTGAGGGTGCCTAATGCTGCTTTTCCCTGTCTACACTGGCAAGTGCCTTCTGAGCTTTGTCAGTTGATCCATACCTCTTGCTGAGTCATGTTGTTGGCAGCAGTCATTTTCTTTTTCAAGATGAGCTCTTATTCCTCCTGGCATTTGCAGTTTTATATATGAAAGCACAGACAGTGTAGCCTCGAGGTCATTGAATTTTATCAAGTATATTGTTTCCCTCCTTCTGCTCTGGCAGAAGTGGTAATTATCACATGCTATTGTTCCACCACAGTAAGAAGCCTTAGAGTCATGAAGTACAGCTGAGCACGGCCAGTTTACATTAAAGCTAGGTTTGAGCAATTAAAAATTACCCATCTTTCCTCCCTAGTTGAAAACACACTGTAGGAGTGCTTCTGAAGCGTATTAAACCAATGCATTGAAATAACTCTTAAGTGTCTCCATTCTGGAATAGCTTTACTATTCACAGACACCAAGTAATTTTAATGTTAACTACTTATAAAAACACAAGCTATTCATCACCATAGAGATGGATGCACTAGCTACATTCCCAAACCAGATCAGTAAGGCTTTATCTTTTTATTACTTATTATTTATTATACCAGTAGTCCATACATGATGTAACAAATAAAAAAACAGAGATAGTTAAAAAACATTTAAAGACAGAAGGAAGACAGTGAGTTTAATGAGTCTTATGTTTGCATTTTCAGCCTTGGCTTTGTCTTTCAGATACGCACTTTAGACCTCTGTGCAAAACATTTTGCATGGAACAGCCACTAAAGTATTTGTTTTTTCAGCAAATGCTCCATTTTCTGCAATGCTCCAGCATTTTTTTACACCATTACCATAGCATCTGGCTTATATGCATAATAGCACTGTATTTTGGCTCCCGTAACATACGTATGTAAATATATAGAGAAAGGTAGGTATCCATGTGCATCTACCTGTATATAAAAGCATACATGCATTTACCTGTGTAGAGGTGTATAAGACTACATCATAAAATTCTGTGAACAGAAGAAAAAAAAAGGAAATTATCTACCCTAAATCAGATACCTCACATCACACAGAGAAGCTATTTTGCAGGTCGTGTTGTCAGGTACTTGAACGTCAGTGATGACACTTACAGAGGAACAGATCAGGCAGGAACTAGAGATGACCACTCGAAACCCAGCATTTAAGATATATGGCACTTACATTTCTGTTCATGATTTTCTAGGTTGCATAAATTATGGTTTTATACGTGTAACCTCTATGGATTGTTTTGCTGCCCTTAGAGGTGATAATCAATAGACTTCGGGAAGAAAGAGTGGCAATCTTGCTAGTGACATGAAAAAAAATTTGTAGTTGTTTATCCAAGTAACTTTTTTCCTAACATTTCTCCAGTTATTTGTACTTTAAATCTACTGCACAACTGAGGATCAAAGAATCTAAATCAGTTGATATCATAGTCAGATATTACTCAGTAGAAAATAAAACTACAGCATAACAACTATGCCTCAATGGACCAATGGCATTTCATCTAAATAGCGCATTGAGCAAATCTTGTAAAATGTATAAGCAAACATTGAAACTAATAGAAAAACAACTTGCTGCAGGAAAAGCATCATAAAAACAAATGTTTTAAAAACAATAACGAACAAAACATATCAGAGTAATAAATGTTGATGAAAACAATTAAAATTATGAATAGATCATTCTCATAATTCCTGCCTCAGAAAAAATCAATTCAAGCAGCTTCTAAGACAAAAGCTAAGAACAGAAATGTAATTAAAATAAATACAATATATTTAATACTGAAGGTAAAGCATACAGTCTTTGAAGACCTGACTTTCACTTACATTACCTTGTCTTGATGTTCTTTCTTCATCAGTGTGGACAAGACTCAGGGAGTGAATGGGTATCTTAGTAGTGTTGTGTTGCTGTAGAGAGACAGTGAAAGGGTACTTAGCCCTGACATGGAGCAGGAGATCACTAAGTGGTGGCTCCAGCTGGAAGAGCTTTGCTGTAAAGGCAGCATACCCTCTGCTATAGGGTGCCAGGCAGGGTGCTGGTGACCACTACCCCTTGGGGTTTCTGTACCATCCAGCTCTGCTCTGCTACAGCAAAAGAGAGCTCAAAAATCTGACCTGAGGTTTTCTTCATGATCAAAGAGTTCTGGAAAGGATAGTCAGTGGCCAGCTGATGTGGGAGGTTCCCAGCATTTCAGGTTTGGGTGGATTGCTTAGGTGGAGATGGTTGTTGAAAGGCAGTGGAGAAAGGGCAAGCAGTTGCTGTTGGATGGGCAGAATTGCTCTCATTCCTTGTTTTAACATCTATCTTTGAGGATTTTTACATTGGCAATGTTGTGGCTTTCAGAATTCTGACTGGTCCTTGCTATCTGCTCTCTTATGGCCATGGCAGTACTGTGAGTAAATCCACTGCCTAGTAAATGTAATAACCCAGACTCTGATAGGATGCTGAGGACACCAGTGTAGGTGCTGTGCTCAGTGACCTGACAGGGTAGGTACTGGAAGACTTTGGATGTTTTGGGAGAGAGGATGTCCACATGTGGTCACCAGTACACCCAATTTGTCTCTGGGTTGCTCTTCCAGCTGAGGTTCTGCCAATGCACCTGCAAAGTGCTGCTCTGTCCTGTTACTGTGGAAAAACTAAAGAACTTGCACACACACCTGAAAGTCCCAGTGTAGACCCCAGCAAGATGGGGGAGATGCAGACAATGACCACAGCAAAAGTGTATCAGGGGGAAAAATGTGCCTTCTTTGTATTGTTTCAAGTGTTCTCAACTTAGTTGCTTTTTAAAAGGAGAGATTGTTATCCTGCCTCCTCCTCTCTCCCATTCTCTGAGTACCAGACATTCTCAATGAAGAAAACAAGTAATCCTTTTTGGATAGTCACCAATGTTTGTAATTGCTTGGTGCCAGAATGTTAATGAGTGACAGGTTTGCAAGAATATATGGATTTAAATATCGGATGTTGAATGTGTATCCGCAGCATGCTGGTGATAATTTCTGTGCGTGTGTGTTTGTTTATTCATCACTTATGGAAGAGTGTTTGAAAATAAAGATTTCTGGGGTTCAGCTACACAGATGGAATTGGCTGTACAAGATCTTCCTTTTAAATTAACGGTTCTTGCTCTCCATGGAAAGAAAAGGCCTCTGTTAGGAGAGCTTCGTCTCAGTCTCTTCTTATTGTCTTAATTGAGACTTTGAATTGCAGTCAGTAAAAGCTCACAGCAAATACAGTATCCAATCAGATGTATATTTTTAAATTAATCTACATTTGAATACCTTCCCTGATTTCCCACCAGCACCTGCAAAAGAAAAAAAAAAAGAAAAAAAAAAGAAAAAATGTTTGAAAAGAAAGGGAATACATTTGCAAGTTTAATTTCCCTAGGGAGAAGCGAGCTTTTCAGAGCAACTTTGATTTGCTTCTTTCTTCTTTGTGTAACCTGTAGTTTAATTTTTGTTCACATTTTTGCATTTACATTTGCATGATAAAAGAGGTTCCACTTTTAAAGATTGTTCTAGAAAGTCAAAATTTTTCATAGAAGAAAACCAGCAATAAAATGAAAATTGTCTCCCTTTTCAGTAATTTGTATATAAACCCCACTATGATTTCTAATGCTTTTACTGATACGAGCAGACAACTGTGTTTTTCAGAAGGTTGTATGAAATATTGTTGCACTGCTATTTTAATGGTGATTCCGTAAGTTGAGTGCATTTTTCATGGAATGAATCATCCCGGAGATGGAATTTTTCATCTTCAATATTCAAGATCCAATTTTCAACAAATTTTTTCCAACCCAAGCAGATGTTTGAGCTGCTCAGCATCCTTTCTAAAAGCTTCTTTCATGCCATCTATCCTGCAGCTGATGTGATTGTGAAACTGGGAGTGAAAGACATAGAAAATCTTTGGAGCAAAGCAGAAAAATTGTCTGATCTGTATTTGTTAGAGCTGGAGGACTATGGTTTATTTCCACTCAGGCATGTTTTACACTGGGATTTCCAAATTTGCTCTTGACCCCTGACAAAGCAGAAGCATATTTGTGTTATCCCATATTTTAAATTCAACTTTTACTGCATGAATAACAGTTACAAAATAGACTGACCAGAATGTAGACGAAGGTAACCTTAAATAGAAACCTTAGCACATAATTTTAATTTTTCTTGCTACTTTTTTTTTTAATCTCCTTGTTTATACATGTACATATGCCCACAAAACCAAAACCAAGGCTTAATAATAGGAGCAGAAGAAATATTTTGTCTTAAAGGGGAAAAAAATTTATATTCTGATGTGATCTTCAATACTTCTAAATTATTGAGCAACCTAAAGCCTTTCTCTTCATTCTTTACTGCAATAAACAGAATAAATGCATATCTTCCACAGCTTTCAAATTTTTTTATCCCCCAGTCTTTACCCACCAATGGGTAAATGGAAGTCAGATCAATTGTAGTCATTCCTGATTTCTTTTTATTTTTCCAATTTGTATTTTGAAAGGATTGTCTCCTTTACCTTAATAAACAAGAAGGTTCATTTATTTGTGTAAATCCAAATATAATTTGATTTCATTTTGTGTAATTTATAATGGTCAAATGGCTTGTCATTTTTCCCATATCAGACAATATATCACGATTTTCCTCCCACGTACTCCCCTTTTTAAGACCTCAATTTTTAAATAAAATATTTTTCCACCAGATTGGAAAACTGCACACTATTTATACAATAAATTACCAAAGCAATAAAGGTATATATGAATAATAAAACTATCCAGTGTCATAGCCCATTAATAAAAATGCTTTTGCAGGGCTTAGAAGTGTGCTGCTTCAATTTGTAAAACTCAAGTAGGACTAAGATTCAGTTTTCATAGGTGGCAGTTGCAATTTCACACAGCTTCCCTGAAGTTCAGTCACTAACCGTCTTACAGGGAAAAAAATATTCTAGGATACTTCTTTTGTTTTCATGATGCTATGTTGCTAAGGGAGAAAAGCAAATTAGTCCTCATTCTAAACCAGCAAAGTTTGGGAGTTCCCAGTGCATCATGTCACTAGTTGTGAAAAGGAGATAAAAAAGAAAAATGTAGTTTTGCGTAGAAATACAAGCCCAGATGAGGTGGGGATATAACACAAGCAAACAAGTACCATTATGACATCCACAATATGAAACATTTCTGCTTAGGGATATTTATTGATTTATTCACTTATTTTACGAAGAAACACATCCGGCTTCCCATGAAAACAGTCAAAAGTATTCAAAGAAAGTACAAATTTTCTGTTATGATTGATTTTGATAAAGAATTTTTATTTGACCATACTAAATGTGCCAAAATATTAAAATCTAACATTGCTTGGCTACAAAGCAACTGAAAGTTAGCTAACTAATGATGTGTCTAAGGAACTGTTGGCATGATGCAACCATTCCCTGCTGCTTGTGTGCAAAGGAACTTGCTGAGAATGAGGTTTTCCTTCATTTTCACATAACAGGTGGATGATTGGGTTAATTTGACTTAATGATGCATTACAGCACAGATTTGTTTCCTTGCAGTCATGCACAGCTTCCCTATATGAAAGCGATATTGTGGTATGTTCTGCTGGACAAAATGATGGACAGTGCCCTCCCAAAGCCATCACACATAGTTTTCTCGATGCTTAATGCTTTCTGATCAATATTTAACATTATGCTTGATCATGCAGAGGTAGAACCTTTCTGGTCTAATAAGTGAAAGTCTTTATGCTTATATGCGTTTGAGCAAAAGCCTATGTGCTTTTACTGAGCAATTACACTGTGTGCAAAAACTCTTGTCTGTCCATAGGGTATGATTGGGAAATGTCAGTTGAAGGCAGCAAGGGCCTAATGCATAAGTTAACATTTGGTGAAGACTTTTTAAATGGCTGAAAATACCAGTTATGTGACAGCGTGGAAATGTGTTAATGTTAATTGGTTCCAAGGTGTTGATCACTCTTGTCCAGCCTGAGAAAGCAACTGATTAGTCCCAGTAAAACTGAATTTATTACATTTGAGCACTTTGTCTGCTGTTCACAGTTACTGTAAATAAAAGTGGCCGTTTTATTTATCTTTTTATAAAGCTATTTGTGATGGTCTTTTTCAGACGTGATGTTTGAATTCATTCTGGAAAGTTCCAGTTAAATGGTTCAGACAAAATACTGATAAGTAAATAAGTTGTAAAATAATTTCTTCCAATAAAATGTTATCTCAGGGAAAAAGCCATTAAGGAAAGTTTGGCTGGTTTGCAAATCTCTAGTTTTTGTGATTGTTTTTTTTTTTTTAAGAAAAGAAAAAGATCATGACATTTTAAGCAGTGTGGAGAATACTTAAGTACTTATCAGGAAGAGAATTGTGTTCAGGATGTGTTAATTACTTTACACAGAAATTATTTTTCTCAAATGTATTTCCAATATCAAGGGGTGACTGAACCATATGGGTGGTGTTGGGACATGGGGTAGGGAATGAGAGAGAGAAGAGGGAGGAGAGGACACTTGCCGCACAATCTCTCCTGCACAAGGGGCAACCAATGGTCCTCTAATGTCTCTGATCCTTCTCTTGCCTATGGCCATTCTGCGTTTGCTATGACTACTGCCTCTCAGCTTTGAAAGCAAAGCTTCCCAAAGCCTGTTTTGCATATATCTGAAGGAGTATCTAAACTGACCTTGTGAAAACAAGACCATTTTGTCATGTTACTTCTCTCCATGATTATTCCAGCCCAGTGTGGCAAAGTATTTCTGCCTATCCTTAACTTTCAGAGTAAATAGTCCTGGAATGGATTCATAGACTTTAGGTATTTTACACGAACAAGCCTAAGGATTGTCTGCTATAAAAGGAAAAAATTCAGCATTGTCTTTCCAGAACTCTCAAGTTGATGTAATTGAGCTTTAAACTTTAAAAAATATTCACTGAATGGGTGAACAGGTAGTTCTCATTCCGCATGTGTCTGTGTCAAGATCCAAAGTTGTAATTGCTCTGAATAAGATGTCTGGAAGAAAAAGAGGTGAAATTGTGACTAATCCATGGGATTTAAATTGAGCAATCTGCAGATTTAAGAAAGGTTTCAAGCCTGTCCAGCTTGGAGAAAATAGTACTTGTGAAACAGATTGTTCAAGAAACAAAAGAAAAGAAGTGCAAAGTATTTATTCTTACCTATATTTTAGCAAAATTATCATTTAATATTATTATTATTTGTTTGTGTATATATATGCTTGCACACTAAGTCAGTGCATCATTGAATTGGTTGTTATAATCTTAGGAAAAAAGCCAGTAATTTCTGATAGCAGTGAAATACAAGGAGATTGTGCTGGGTAGCTTTATATCCTTAAACTGAAAGAATATATGGTGTTGACTTTCTGGGCATGTTTATAGATTTTGAACTCTCTGTTGTTCCCAGCAGCAGTTAGCTAGTCAGCTTTAACATAGGCAATTTGAGAACAGAAAATATTGCTGTAACGGCAGCATAGTGCTGCAACTGAGTGAATCTCCCTGCGAGCATCCTTCCCCAAGTACCGTATACCACAGGTCAAAGTGCTGTAATGGCTACTTTTATTCTTAGCACAAGACAGATCCTTCCACTCTGTTAATTTCTTTTACTTTTTTGTGAGTTGTGTTAATCTATTAATGAAACTAGAAGATACATTGACATTATCTGAGCCCCACCTTCAGACTGATCATTATTTTAGTGAACTCCATTTTAATGAACTGTTCTATTAGCGTAAATGTGCATACTATATACATGTTAACATGTATATTTGCTTGCTTAGGCTTTGAAATAAAATCTCTTAAACGCATGCAGAGCTTGCTTTATTGTTTATCAGTTACCTTTTAGTGTAGTGTATGAACTCAAAGGCCACAGGTGACCTCAGATCATAGCTTTAGAAGTTGCTTTCCTATGCTTCTTGTCCTGGTTTCGGCTGGAACAGAGTTAATTTTCTTCCTAGTAGCTGGTGCAGTGCTGTGTTTTGGATTTAGTCTGAGAACAGTGCTGATAACACACCGATGTTTTTTATTGTTGCTAAGTAATGCTTACCCTGATCAAGGACTTTTCAGTCTCATGCTCTGCCAGTAAGGAGGGGCATGGGAAGCCAAGAGGAAGCAGAGACAGGACACCTGACACAAACTGACCAAAGTGGTATTCCATACCACAGCACGTCATGCCCAGTATATAAACTGGGGGGATTCACCTAGAAGGGACCAATCGCTGCATGGATCGGGCTGGGTATTGATCAGCAGGTGGTGAGCAATTGTATTGTGCATCACTTGTGTTTCCAGAATTTTATTCCTCTTTCTGTCTCTTCTATTATTCTTATTAAGAATTATAATATTAATATTGTTATTTTTACTATTATATTTCATTTTATTTAAATTATTAAACTGTTCTTGTCTCAGCCTGTGAATTTTAACTGTTTTCTGATTCTCTTCCCCGTCCCCCTGCAGCAGCAAGGGGAAGTGAGTGAGAGTCTTCATGGTATTAAGTTGTCAGCTGGAGTTAAACCATGACACTTCTAAATAAATCTCCAGGTACTTCACAGGGGCTGTGTAACCTATTTGTTATGTTACTTCTACATGTTTTCTGTAAAATGGATCCTTCACAGTCAAGGTGAAAATGTTCCACCCTGTTATTTCTGAGCCTTAATAGACTTAATAGAAGTTTATGTTATCTACTCTCTGGCATTAATTTCAGTAACATTTTTAATTTTCCTTTAAGTTATAAAACTGTAGAAAAATGATTTTGGGTTGACTTGACTTGTTTGAGGTTTTGTTTGTTTGTTTTTCTGGTTCATATTCTGAATAAATGAAAATACTATGCATTAGGCATGCAACCCTCTGTATCCAACTGTTGCACCAAGATCTGCCTGCTTGTACTGATTTAGTTTGAAATTAGTCCTGCTTAACCCTGTTTTCCTTATTGTAATCTTAGCTCAGATGAGAAAGTCTTAGTATGCCCTGCAACACTGTGTTCACCCTAATAGAAATAAAAATTGCAAGAATAGCAAATAAATTAACTTGAAGCAGAGTGAGAAAGATTTCCATGAAGTGCAAGAGTGTCCAGAGAGTTTACATTATGCTTTCACTGTCTTCTTTTATTTGACTGCTTAGAACAATCATTATTTTGCATCCATTTGCTTGGTACAGTTGTATGGAAGGAGCTGTGCTATGATGGATGGAGCTGTCTTAAATCCTGCTGAGCTGGGTATTTAACAATTGGGCCAGTGCATTGGGTTTACTAACAGCGGTACTGTGGGAAGTTAGAACTGCCTTTCCCCTCCTTTCAAGGTAATAAAACAGAGTATAAGGGGAAAACCTGTATAGATTTGGAGGTAATTTAAGAGGTACTTTTTGCTCCTGTACAGGCAAAGCATGTCAGACAGATGATTTCACAAAGGTTCTGTCCTCAGAGATTTTCACTCAGAAATGAACAATGCCCTTATAACCTAAACACAGATGGAAGATGAATGACAGTATCACATATCACTGGGAGGAACAAGTCTTAAGATTTGGAGTCCTTTAATGGAATGAGAGAAGTAATATCATGAAAGGACAAAACAATAATACTTTCTGTTTTATGGATCCTCCCTTAGTTCTACATAAATCTTATCACTGACATTTCAAATTAAAATGCTGGGTGCTTTACCTTTAGATTGCTTGTCTCAGTCTCTCCTTGTTTCTGCATTCAGGGGAAGCTGCAGTTGCAAATGCTGTAAGTCTTCTGAGTGATATATTTTAACTTTGTTTGAAATGTCATGAGTCTTTCTTCCGTAATGAAGAGCGTGGAGATTTCTCTGTGTTTGCTTCTGTAGTCCCTTGCCTTCATTAGATTCATTTATCCAGAATGGCTTCAAACTTTTTTTTGTTAAAAAAATGTAAATCATTGATATCATTATGATTTAATGTAAAATTAAATAATTAGAAATAAATTAGGACTGATTTGATTATCTTTGCAACTTGGGATGTGTATAATTTACACATCTTCAAAGCTGTGTTAGGTAGCAATAGCCTCATTGTATTCATGGTGAGAGTTAAAGTTCTTTTCATATAGTTGACCTCTTTGAGGAAGTCACCAAGGAAGTGATTGATTTCCAGAGGCACTAAGCACCCACAGCTGAACTGAACATAGGGGACCTGACCAGTGATTTGTGTCACAGCCTCCCTGTTTCTCTGGGAATTACCTTTGGTGGATGTCCTGGGTTCAGCAGTAGCAGTCATTTTTAATCCTTCTTAGTAGCTGGTGCAGTGCTGTGTTTTTTGACTTTCAGCCTGGGAACAGCACTGATAACACCGATGTTTTCAGTTGTGGCTTAGCAATGTTTAGTCTGAGC
>JANHGB010037002.1:12833-24283 GCA_026283785.1 Coracopsis vasa | reverse complement strand
GATCTCCTTCCCCCCCGCCCCAAGGAATTATTTTGGTTATTTTCAAGCAATACAATCAGAAGTCCTGAAATCATGAGATTAAGTAAGAAAAAACATTTTCCTTCTTTTAAAGTCTGAGCCAGAGGGAGGACAAGAGACTACATCCTAACTCATACACCCAGAGACTGCTCCCGAATTCATGAATCTATGACAACATCAGGGTCTTTCTGGGAGGAGACCCACTTGTGCACACTGGTGATCTAATCTCTTCACACACACAAGCGTACACAGTTTTCACTGAAACAAAACTCATGTGTGGGCAACAAAGATATTTACATCTTCCAGTCTATTTCTTGAATCACTGTAACAAACAGAATGCACAGCCATGCCTTAAGTCATACATGCTACGTATAGTTCATTTATAATACGTTACTATACTTATTAAACATGTATCAGATATATAACAGTTTATTCTTGACTAGAAGTCAATAATGTAATACACTAGTCAAAGAAGAAAAAGTATATATTTGTCCTAATCTGTGAATAGAACATGCAAATATTTTGGCTTTCTGAGTTGACATATATATACAAACTGGGTGCCAGAGGTGTCTCTGTACATGATACTTGCAAAGCTAACTGTATTAATAATAGCAATAGCTCTGGAATATGGTTGATGTAATGTTATAGAACTAACATTGAACAATAGAATAAAACTTTAGAAATGTGAGTTAGACTAACCTTATCTGAAAAAATAACTATGTGAAGTGGATATGAATAGACATTTTTAAGTGCTGATTCTTCCCAAGAGGATGTCTTTAAAATAATCTCGTCTTAACAAGTAAATGATAATGATAGCTGCTTTGTAATACGGTTTGCTTTGATTTTCACAAGAAGTTGTTAACTCAGGGTTTATTTGTTTTCTGATGTGCAGATGTGTAATTTATTTGAAACAAATTCTAACAGAACTGCTCAGGAAATAGAAGTTACCTGAAAATCAGTGATGGGGAAGTGGTTCTTTCAGCTCATCTTCTGGAAAAGTGAAAGGGTAGAATAAAGGGATCTGGCTGTACGGCCATGCCTGAAGTAGAGTTACCATTGAATTGTTAAGATGATCATTATTGAAGCATAACCAAATCTTTTGAGATTCCACTTTTTGATGCAGAAGTTCCATCTCTGAACCCATCTCTCCCTCTCCAGTTGCCAAAGGCAATAGATATGCTATAGTGCAAAGTTCTTCCAGCATCAGTCAACTCTTAAACTGTTTAAAAAGTATTATAAAAAATATAGCCTTTTGTTAACATCTTTTTTACTCATGAAAGTGTTGTTCTTTTCAGAGTTTCTAGCAGGTCTTACAAGCAGTAGTGCTGGAGCCTTAAAGGCCAATATTTTAAAGTTAGAGCCTTAGAATTGTAAAATAGCATGCTGCAATATATGAGAATGGTTGAAGACTTTTCAGCTTTCTAGTTAAGAAAATTAGCTAGAGATTTCTGAGTACTGGTAAATAATGAAACTGAACTGTGGCAGTTAAGAAAAATGTTATATTTTTAAAATGTTATATTTAAAATGTTATATTTTTAAATATTTTAAGAGTTATATTTAAAATGTTATATTTTTAAAATGTTGCATTGTGTTATATGACAAAGTAGCTGCAGTCACTAGGATACATATAAAACCTCTAACTGCAACTGCAAGCGATTGAATGGATTAGTTCCCTAGTTAAGGTTCCCTTTGCTCATTTACTTTTCCAGTCATCTCTGAGGAATGATAAGACCCCTCTTTCTTCTGTGGTATATGGAAAGGCGGGTCTTCTAAGGGACTATTAAAGAGAATTGTGGTCACTTTGTCTGGCTTTCCTGAAGTATGAGAGGGTGAGGAGGTGAAAGGGACAAACCAGAATTCTGGAAAACACTGGGGAAAACAAGAGGCCGGTGGTATGGGATGCAGAGCTGGAGGGCATCTCTCTTCCTCTGTGCAGGTGGCATAAGACAGAGCTTCACTGGGTGCTGGAAAGCACAGTTCATGTTTATGTTCATCCTAAAAAACTACATGTATTCTCTGTTTAATACAGGACACAAATTTATCCTAAAGGGCTCTCTCAGAGAGGGAGTTAATGCACAGCACAATTTTGAACACAGCACAAAAGCCATAATCAGGTTTGTTGCTACAGATTGCCTCAAAGCTTCCTTTAGCATACAGTGTAGTGTTCAGTGCCATAGAAATCCACATATAAGATTTATTCTTAAGGTACATCATAGTCTTTAGTACAATGTGGGCTTTTGTGCATCATAGAAAAGCTAAAAAAAGGTGCAGAGAGCCGTCTCTGTATAATGTACTGAATGAAACAGGAATTATATTTAAGAACAATCAAGGCTGACATCCTGTATCCCAGAGTATTTGCACATCACACTGCAGCTCTGCAAGGTGCAGAGAGTCCCTCTGGAAGGTGACACAGAGGAGGCCTCCTCTAGTCCCCGTTGTTACTGTCATTTATCTCATGCTCTTTGTATACAGGTACTCTTTAATGTTATAATTCCCTAACCCAACTAAAAGAGCTTGATAGCTTGCTTTGTCTGAAGGATAGAAGTGACTCAGATCACAGAATTATAGGATTATTCAGGTAATTGAAGAGATCTCTTGAAGTCATCTAATTCAACCTCCTGCTCAAAGCAGGATCAAGGGTCAGATCACACCTGGTTACTCAGGGCTTTATCTTGTCTGGTTTTGAGAGGTGAAGACTACAGTAAGTCTCAGAACTGCAACAGGGAGGAAGCAGGGTCAGAACAGGGGAGACAAAGACTGAAGAAGAAAGGGAAGAGGAGAAAGCAGAGGAGGTAATGAACCTCTTTTTTTCTGGCATATATGCAGTGACTATAAATATGCTGATACTGGCAACAGTACAAGGTATGTCCAGTGAATAAATACCAGGGTAGAAGGAAAAGAGCAAAGTGAATCTTTTCTCTAAAGATTACTTTAAGATATGCTAAATCAATGAGTTCAAGGTGAGTCATGAGTCTCTGTTATGCTATCAGCTATATTTATTAAATAACATGTATTTTAAGTATAAGCATATGTAGTTATTCATGTATATGTAAAGAATAACATATGAATGATGGTTAATTTTAACATCTGACTTATTTACATTAATCAGTGAAACTCACAGAAATTATCTAGAGTGCACACAATAGGAAAGTTTATAGGAGAAGAGCCATAGAACTTGGTAACTAAGTAGATAGATTGAAAAGCTCTGTCTTAGGCAGTTGACACTTGATGCTTAGGCTGCAAGGAGTTGGTTGCAATGAAAGATATTAAAAACATTCAGGAATGGTAATGAACAAGTATGAGATTAAATTAAATGTTCCAGAAGGTATACATAATTCCTAGTAGAGCAGTAAGCCAGGATACAGCTAAATATGAGATGTACAGCTGTGCTACAGCCCCTCCTGGATGCCTAATTGTTTTACAGGGAATATAAATAATATGTTGTTTTACAAATGTATGTCTAACTGAGCATGAATCCCTTTTTTTTACCTCTTTCTTTTGATTCTAGGAAACTAACCAAGTTATGTATACATTTTAGTTACATATCTAATCTTAGATGATGGTTTACAGTTATACAGTAAGCATCTTCAATGGATATGGTATGATTGATAGTAATTTGCTTGTAGGTAGATCTGCTACTCCTAAGCCACATTCTGTGGGCTGCAACTGGATGTCTCGAAGGAGTTTTGAATCTTCAGAGGCTGCCTGTGGCATTCAGCTTTTTTCAAAATCAGGACACATCTAACAGGTTATGGAACAAAAGAAAAAAAAAAGAAAGTTTAAACCCCAATAAAAGCAGCTCCATGTGCGACTTTTATTCTAGACCTTACAATGATGGAAATAATGATGATGAGATGCTTTAACTTGGCAACTATTCAAAACCACTTTTAAGACTAGCCAGAGAGTTCGTGTAGTAAACAAACTGTTGTGATGAGAACAACTACAACTAAAAGGCCTTTGCAGAATGATTGTGCAAAAAGATGTTGACAGCTTAAAAAAGGTAGTTTTAGTGCCACGAACTTTAATTCATCTAACCATAGCCATTTCCGGAAAGTAGGTATTAATTAAATGTACACCAGTTGCTACCTAACCTATGAATCTGATGCTTCTTTTTCTATCTCTAAACTTTGCCTACCTTTCATGAATCATCTTATGTGTAATGACAGTAGTTCACCTAATATAAAATTTTCAAGTTTTCCTTATTTTCCTTGCAATACTGTATGAGAACAACTGTTGCTTTCTTGAGGAAGGAAGGCATAGCAAAAATTGCTTAGAAAGTTCTATTGGTAGTTATTATAATTGAAAACGTAAGGAATATTTTGAACACCAAACACTGAAGATAGATCACACCACCCAGACAACAGAGTCATATTAGCCAGAGACTCACAGAAATTAGGGTCATCAAGTCCTCACCCTCTGCCCATCTGCAGAATCTATGATTCGTAGCTTATGCTATGCTTGACAAGAGTTTGTCTGACCTGTCCCTAGAGATCTCCAATGATGATGAACCTAGAGTCTAGGAAGGTCTTACCTTATCAGCTTTTGTATTTTATCAAGATATTGTCTCACGGACCACATGTGCTAGCTTGCTAGGATGCCAAAGCTGGTAAGGAACTATAGAGGTGAAGAAATATCTTGGTATCTCTTATCCACTGTGAACAGTGTTCTGCCTTATTTTGGATAAAGAACAGGGAAAAGCTAAACCAAGAGTAATTTATTATTGGTAGCTCATAAAATATTTTTTAAGAATTAAAGAACATCTGTGAAAGCTTCTGTGTAATTGTCAGTCCATACAGAAACAGTGCATCAGGGCTGTTCACTAAATTCCCTCACGTTCACAGTTCTAAATTGTCAGTAAATCTAACACCGCAAGACACTTCTACAACAGAAGCATTCTTTGTATGCTACTACATTAGTCATGGTAAATACCGCTTAACAGCTGAGTTTGCAAATATGGCACATTGCAGTGTAAGTATCATATCTTACAAATCAAAGGCAAGATGTGTCTTTATTCTCAAAGGCTCAGAACTGGCTGCTGGCATATTATTTTTTCATCTAAATTCAAATTCTGTCTTTGTCATGAGTAGCAGTAAACAAGTTGCTTATTATTATTCCTATTAATTATTTACATTACAGTGGAGTACAGAAACTCAAAATAAAATCATGATCTCACTGTGACATGTAATCATACTAAGAGGCAGATGGAGGCAGTTCAGAACTGGTCCACATCAAAGATGATCTAGGAGATACCAGGGACGTAAGTGCCATATCTTCAGATACGTAAGAGAGAGCAAGACATAGTCCTCTCAGCACCTAGCTAGCTTTGTGAGCCAGTGAAGAGACCACAGGCGGAACTTATTCTACATTCTTCTAGTCTTCCTACATCCTTTCCTGTGCTTTTAGAAACTGTTGCATCATAAAGACAATGACAATGTAATTTTCTGTTAAAAAAAAATAAATAAATAAATAGTATTTAGGTATATATGTCTATACAACTACATATACCTTCCAAGATAAACTACACATATAACTTTCAAAAAGCTGTGAAAACGTTTTGACATTTCCAGTGATTTGCCCAAAATATAGTGATAATGCTGCTTTCCATTACTAAGCGCAGCAGTATAGAAACACGCAGCCACTGCTCACTTAACCTCCAATTCTAGCACAGTTAATGATGCTATATGAAGTAATATAATAAACAGTGTACAGCCTATATGAAGTACTTGGTAATAAACTGTGGAGTTTGATATTTTGTAATAACATCTGGTTTGAAAAATTTGTTTTCTCTGATTCCTTTATCATATACCACTTGATAGCTGAGGATTCAAGTTCAGGCAGAAGTAAGATGATCATCATCCTTATGGGTTTGTGTTGCATGTCTTTACTCTACCATCTTTGCTGCAAAGAGCAGTCAGTTTCAGAATTTTCCAAACATTTAATATTTTCCAGTGTGCTATTTAGGTCACTTATTCGTGGCTTAAAATTACTTCAGTTTACATATACCAAACACGTCTTAAGCTTCAAAAGTCTTAACTTACAGTCTATTTTTTTGCAGCATTTTATTGATCATTAGTGAGTTGTTTCTTTTGGTAAAAGCCTCTGTAATGATGCTTGCTTGAGAAGAACTAAGTGCAGAAATGTCTCATTTTTTTAATATAAAAAAATACTTTAATTAGAAAACACCTGATTGACAAAAGCCAGACTGTAATTCTCAAATATTTGCTAGTAACATCCACTTAATGTGATGCTATTCCATCTGAAATAAAGGTGAGTAAACCAAATGTTATGCTGTTCTTTTATATTTTGTTATTGAAAGCTGGTCTTGTGCTGGAAAAAGAAGTTATGAGAAGTTATGAACATTTATGAGAGAAATCTGCATTGACATGCCAGATCTCTCGCAATGGGGAACATACATCAATGTTAAGCAATAGAAGATCCCAAATGCAACTGTGACTGCTCACTAAGTGGTGCCTGTACTAAACTGGAAACATCAGATTTCAGATGGAAAGGAGAATAAAACTTGACATGTTTGCAAAGCACTTGGGTCTGTCTCCTTCTGCATCTTTGTTTTTGTTTCTGAATTGTGGGAGGCATAAGAACTTATTTTTGCTTTTAATGAGTCTTTTCACTGATTATTCTTGCTTTTTATATTGCTGCCTCTGGTAAGGAGGTACCAAACGAGAAAAAAATGTTTCCAATGACCTTTCCTGTCATGGAAAAAAAACCCTAGACCAACCTGCTTGTGATTTGTCATCTTGTTTACAAGTTAGCTAAGCTTTGCTTTTAAAAGGGAGAACAGTTCACTCCTTTTATGATTTTATAAATTATGTTTGAAGGCAGTTTTTGTTTCTGTCATTTGGTGCAGCTGTGCAGGGAATATGTTGGAGAATTTGATATACTATTGACATTATTTTATGAAAGCAATGTCGGGTTTTATTTGTGCAGATGATAGCTAAGAGACTCAAGTGACTGTCAGTTATTACTGGGAACATCAAAGAAAATAAGCAGATGGGAATGAAATACACCCAAATATGGGACAAAAAGTTATGCCAATTTGTTTTACACTATGTTGAGATGTAAGGCGCTTAACGGCATTACAGCTTTCCAGACCAGGTGCATTCTTTTAATTTGGCTAGTTTTGTGTAACGAAGGGAATAAAAAAGAGCAATAACAAAAAAGTTCTGTCAAGAAATTCTGTAGTGGGCTACCCAGCATCTCTGCAAATGTTTACCCCAAAATGCAGTGAGAGAACAGGACAGCTTTTCCAGAGCACCCCATGATAACTTCATTTATAAAATGTACAAAACGAGTACCTGAAACATCAACATGGTTATTATATGGATGACATAGAAACTAGCAACATATATTTTGGAATGATGTCTTAGTCAAGCCCATTTTATATCTCGCATGTTCCAGAGGTGGCATCGTGTTTGAGACTTCAAGGATCTCTCTCAACTCCTCCTGCACTTGCTTCTGAGGATAGATGTACCCAGATGCTATTCAGCTGTATCTTTCAGGAGTTACAGGTAAAGAATGGGATGCATCTCCAATCTGTAACTGGACAAGACAAAGCAGTGGGGTCTATGGCACTCAGATATTTTCTAGTGAGCATCTACACCTGTAGTCTTGCACTGCTTTGGCTATGCTTTATTTTCACCTTCTATGAACAGAGGAATAAAACAGCACACATCTTCTATTATCAGGACACTTCCAGTAAAGACTCCTGGTTGTTGATCCTGCATTTCACTTCAGATGCAGCTGCCTTCTTCTCAGTAACTATAATATCAGCATACAATAGTAGTCAGAAATGCAGTAACCTCATTCTCCTTTCTAAGTTCTCCAAACTTTTTCCTGTTAAACTTTCATATCCATGTATAAAACCTGTAGATTGCTGCGATAAGAATTCATTATTGAAGGTACAAAATATATTTTGCCCAATCCTGTGGCAGTGGAAATGGAAAAAATTAAGCAACTTGTTTTTCATAGTATCATAGAATGGTTTGGGTTGGAAGGGATCTTAAGGATCATTTAGTTCCAATCCCCCCGTCATAGGCAGGGACACCTCACACTAGACCATGTTACCCAAAGGCTCTGTCCTGGAACACTGACCTGGAACACTGCCAGGGGTGGAGCATCCATCACTTCTTTGGTCAACCTGTTCCAGTGCCTCACCACCCTCATAGTAAAGAACTTCTTCCTTATATCTAACCTGAAGTTCCCCTGTTTAAGTTTAAACTCATTACCCCTTGTCTTATCTCAGCTCTACCACTTCTTACAGCCAGCATGTCTTACACCTATTGCTGTCAGCTCCTTAAGCAGCAAAATGCAACTGTCTGCAGTGAAGTCCAGAACTGGCTCTGCCAGCAACTAAATCAGGAATATACTAGTTATCAGCATTTAGAGCAGATGTTCAATCTCAGATCTTCAGGGAGCCTGACACAGTTCTCTTCCAGCAATCACCTGAATAATGCCAGTTGCAAGAATCAGGATCTCTGATTAAACCAGCTCATAGAATTGACTAGAAATGCAGTCCTCTTCACATGGATGAGTGCTAAATAAGAGAAAAATATAATTACAAGGAAACAAAGAAATGGAAAAATAATCTATAAGCTGTAGGGCACATATTCATAAAATCAAAAATTGTTAATGTCAAAATGTGTTAGGGGAGCACCTTGCACTTCCTGACTTTTGCTCTGACATTTTACACTAGGCTGAACACAAAAATGTTCAGAGGTTGTTTGGTTTTTTTTTCTTTCCTGATATTGAAAGTGTTTTCAAAAACAAACAAAATGCACAGTGCTTCTGCACCTGATGTGCAAATAACCTTTTTGGAACTGTAATATTCTTGGCATTTTGTTGAATTATAAAACCATCTTCAGAGTGAAGGAAATATTAGCACCTCTAAAAGAACAAAGTTTGACAGCCTGAGGCCATGCACAAAGAACTTTCAAATATGCAGCAGAATGATAAATTTGCAAAACAGCAAAAAATACCAAACTATGCCTGAACAACAAAGTTTTGTCCTGTACTTTGCCAAATAGCATCTCTAACACTGGCTGAAAAATCATTTCTTGAGTAATGCATTTGGAGAAATAATTCTGTTGCTCTTCCGATGGTCTAGTTAACATTTCTTCTATTATTCAGCCAGCCACTCAAATCTCACTTGTCAAAAGTTACAGTAACAGTCTTGTATGCTTTTGAAGTAGTGATTAGTCACTTCTAATTACAACATAAGCCAAGTGTGGGACTTTCCTAAAATCAAATCACTCTCTCTGTTGATTAATTCACATCTGTGTAGCTTAGTGTGTCACACATGAGATCCTCAGAACCAAAATAGAATCAAAAGTCATAGGATTAATAAATTTGGTGGCCATATGGCAAATTTTAATAAGAAACTGGCATCAGCTGTCCTTAAAGAGAACTAGCAGAAATGTAAGGAGAAATAATTGTAGTTTTTGGTTAGGGTGACTTAGATTGAATATATGGAGGCAGAAGGCAGAGATTCCTTAAGAAGGTGGTAAAAGGCTAAGGGATGTTTTTTATCCAGAGGTTTGCAGAAAGGGAAACACACCTACTTAGGCATTTGGGCAGAGAAAACATAGGAAACATGATGTGGAGATTAATTTACAGAAGAAGTCAAGAGAAAAACAGAAAAGATCAGTGAAAAGGAAGAATTAAAGAACAAGTCCAGATGCTCCAGCTGCTGTTTCACTAGAAAGCTAATAGAAGTCTCATAGCAAAAGCAGAGAATAGTCCTGGGTTCCCTCAGTGCATTTGGAAGTGGTAAGAAATGCCACACAAACAGATGAGCAGTTACAAAAAGCAGAAGTCATACAGGAAATTGATTTTTATTGTGCAATATCCTATGGAGACCCCTGCCAATTTGCTTTGTGAGGACTTGGCTGTACAAGCAAAGTTGTTTCATTTTTGGTTTTATGGAGAGGAGTATTTGCTTTTCAGAATTCCTTCTGCTGTTTCCAGTCCTGGAGTGGTTCAGAGACTCCAGCCTGTAAATTTCAGTGCTGTGTCCCTGACCTTGCACTGAGCATGGAGAAGAGAGCACAGGCAAACCAAGCAGTGCTGCTCCTGTGGTGTCTCGCTTACAAGCTTAACTTCTTGTGAACCATAAATAATACAGGTGATTTGTGAGGACAGATGCATTAAAGTGTTTAGATACAACAGTGATGAGCAACAAAGACACAAATACAGTAAATAATGTATTAGGTTTGTACCAGAATAATTTCATATTCTTCTCCAAAATTGATATTATATATACCCATACATAAAATCACAATGACACTTGAAACTATGGTGCAAACTACTGAAGCAGCACAGGTAACAGTGTTCACAGAGAGCCCTGTAAGGGTTGACATAGGAGGTGTAGCTTAACTTACTGGCCAATATTTGCTACCCTTATTTGGCATAAATGGTATTTGTCCCTGCAAGTGGTTTTACTGTAACAGATAACCATGTAGAATAATATGCCATTTCCCAGTCTGTTTGGAAGAAACAGTTTTAAAAGGACTGAGAATGGCTTGTAATGACAGCAGTCTTCAAGACAGAGAAGTGCTTAGAAATTTCCACACCCAAGGAAACATTTGCCTCTTTTCTCCTCCTGCATACGTAAATGAAAGGCAGCATGGCAGAGATGCTGCTGGTGCTGCTCCTTAACTGAGGTTCATGGCTTAAGGTTACTTGCATCACTCTATACAGTTTCGGCAGTGCTACAAAGCTGCTTGATCTTTTTTCTGTGTTACTTAGGGACTAAGTCATCAGCTATTAGGGACTTACTTACATCCATTAAAGACATAAGAAGGATCTCAGCTGGAACATCTTTAAAGCCAGGAAGATTATCCATGTTTGTGCAGCTTGAGATAAACTATCTTCACTGGTTTTAAAAGAGATCAAAGCTCCTAAGTATTTCTGCTTCTAGAAACATGCTTGCCTGTAGTCAGATATGTGTCTGATATATGAGAGATTCATAGAGACTGCTTTTAAAATCTTTCTTTAAAATATTAAGAAAAGATGCTGGGGTTTAACCCCAGCTGGCAAAAAAGTACCATGCAGCTGCTCACTCACTCCCCACCCTGCTCCCAGTGGAATAAGGAGAATCAGAAAAAGGTAAAACCCACATGTTGAGATAAGAAGAGTTTAATAATTGCAATAAAGTAAAATATAATAATAATAATAATAATAAAAGGGAAAAGAGAGAGAGGAATAAAACTCAATAAACCCAAGTGCTGCACAATACAGTTGCTCACCACTCACCAACCGATACCCAGCCTGACCTGAGCAGTGGTTGTTCCCTACTGGTGACTCCACTCAGTTTCTATACTGGGCGTGACATGCTGTGGTATGGAATACCCCTTTGGCTACTTTGGGTCAGGTGTCCTGTCTCTGTTTCCTCCTGGCTTCTTGTGCCTCTCCTCACT
>JANHGB010037002.1:1477-12733 GCA_026283785.1 Coracopsis vasa | reverse complement strand
AGGTGTCCTGTCTCTGCTTCCTCCTGGCTTCTTGTGCCTCTCCTCACTGGCAGAGTGTGAGACTGAAAAGCTCTTGATCAGGGTAAGCATAGCAACAACTAAAAACATCAGTGTGTTATTAGCATTATTAGCAGACTAAAGCCAAAACACAGCACTGCACCAGTTTACTAGAGTAAACTGGTAAAAATTTACTAGGAAGAAAATTAACCCTATCCCAGCCAAAACCAGGAAAAAGAACCAGGCCAAATCATTGGAAACTTTTGGGATAACCATCACATATCTAACATCTGGAGAGCTGCATGATGCATTTACTTGCATTCCTCATTAATTCTTGCTGCCTTATAGAAAAAATAGCTTCACATGTTTCATGTTCAAGAGGTATTGAAAAGCATCTTATTCCCCATCTAATTTCTAGCTCTGAGAAATTTGATGAGATATTATGACAGTAACAGAATGACATAGGATATAAAGCAAGTGGAAGATATTTTTGTGTTTCACCCTTGGGGAAAAAAATGTGTCAAGAAGCTGGTGGTTTTGGGTGGGGAGTCTGAATGATGACAGAGATCTGTAACCAACAAATTTCCCCTTACTTCTTTTCTGACTGACAGGAGCAGGAAGACAAGAGGCAGAAGCCTTCCAAGAAAAAAATTAGTGAAGAGTTACGGAGTGCAACGTTGGTCCCATTTCTAACCAGTGCTAGCCAGACACCCCATGTAACCTACTCCAGGGCTTGTACTTAAGGGCTTTTGGCTTCTATTCTACTGAAGTCATAAATGGTCTCTCATGGTCTTAAGAGTTGTCTCTGTAAAAACTAACCTGACTACATCTGTTAAATAGTCCTTGTGTAATTATACACCCACATTTAAAAAACTATGCTGGATAGTATGCATGGAAAACCTCAAATCTTTACTGGATTTATTCTTAGTAGATGTATGAAATTCAAAAAGCACACAGGATGTGATCCACTTGCACTTAGCTGATGGAGGTTGATTTCCATGAGCTGCAGGTGAGCCTAACAGTGCATCAGAATTTCAGGGCTTGTTCATACAGTTTAATCAGCTGCTGAGCAAAATGACCCTTCATGGTCAGTTTTGATGGCTAGCCTGATCCTTCCTTTCCCTCTTCACAAATTATTCCTGTTGTTCTTGGAACGCCTTCAAGAAAAAACTCACTGTGCATCACCTGCATGTCTGCTGAGAAAAGCTTTCACAAAATACACTTTAGCATCTCCAGGCAAGGTGGAAAAGAAGTTGCATTCCACAATCAAACTTGAAGAAAAAAATCTTCTCTTCTTTTTTTCCTTTTCCATCAATTATTCAGGTATAGGTCATCCACATGAAAACACAATCCCATAAATGGGGCTAATGTCAGCAAGCTGCATATATTCCAGAGGCAACATTGTCTGTGAGCTGGTTTAATATACACGAGCAAGGTACATTTTTCACTCAAGAATGACAAAACATTCTTATGAGACAAATGCTTCTTTGAGTAGGTCCTCCTTCTTTTTGTCCCTCTGGACATTCTTAGAGACATTTCTGCTTGGCTGCAAGATTTCCAGAAGTAAAAGGATACATCAAAATCTAAGTGATAAGAGAATAGCAGTTAAATTGAGTCGCTACTTTAATTTTTATTTCAATTATTTTTATTTCAATTATATAGAAATATAATCTAGCCTTGGAAATATATTAAATTGCTCAGGGCCACAGAATAACTTCCTTCATGTGCAAGTTAGTTAGCAAGCTACAAGTTACAAGAAGTTAAACATCCCTGTACTGTACAAACTTTGCATATATTTCACTCATCATTACTCTGTTTCTGGTTAAAGCAGCACTAGGAAGCCCATAACATAGTTCCATCTAGGAAAAAAAGTAGTTTTTTTCCAATTTCTTTACAAGATTATCTGTCACTACAGTCTTTTGTCATTGGTTATTTTGGTTTGCTCATTGTGCCCCAAAATCAGGATAATAGATTTTTTTGGTTCAGAAGAAGACTTTCCTAAGGGTAATACTTTTGCTTTTCTGTGTAGAATCTATAAAATGCCTGCCCAGAACAACACAATCAATGAAACAGGCACTGAACTTAGGAATGGATAAAGTATTTTATTTTCAGTCTAGGAAGAATAAGAAACAAAATAGCCATGCATTTCTATGGTATGCACATTTGTGCCTATGGCTGTCTGTAGTATTTGATGGTAGCTGAAACTGGTTGCTTTTATTCTTCCTGAAACACAGACTTTGTTCCATTCTCTTTGGAGTTTTGTATCTTATAGTCCATGCCTGGGATCCAGTAGAGAAATTGAACCCCCGCCTATCAGCTTTATTGCAGAAGAAGACTGAATGTGCGGATTACTAGGATGTATCGCTACATTACCTTCAGTTGCCTCAGGTATTTTTACAATAAGGTTTTCTTTATGATGTATGAAAGCTTGACACAGAATTTTGGACCTGCAAATGAACAATGAATAAGCTTGAGAGTGAAAGTTTTTGTGAACATGTCAAGAAAGTTGGAAATAAAATGTGGAAGAAAGCGGCAAGACAGGTGCTTTCTGTAGACTTTGTCTGCCCAAAAGTAGCTGCCTTTAGAAGCAAAAGCTGTAAAGTAAAATTATTGATTACAAAATCAACTTATTATTTCATGCAAATGAACACACCCTGGTATGTTCGAAATGTATCAGAAGCTAAATCCCTCAATGTGGGAAAACAACAACAACCAAAAAAGGTAAATGAAAACACACAAAACAGCCTGTGACCTGATGGAACAGTTATGAGTAAGGAGCCTGGTGTTCCGTGTGCAAGGGTGCACAATTATAAACCAGATACTGACAGGACACAATACTTTATGACTGAAACCCTGACAGAGGCTTTCAATCATATAACCGACAGTTATCTTCCATGTGTCTGCTACACAAGCGTGTAGAAAGATCTCACCAGTAGAGGAAAGGGACAGACAAAGCGGAATTTTCTGCCCAAGTATATGACTTGATATAAGGTTATTAAAGGAAGCCACAGAACCCAGAGAGGTAAGGAGATGGGCTCAGCAAGCCACAGGACCTGTTTCACAGCTGGAAGCTTGGGAATCCATGCCAGCAAGCGTAGCCTGCTTAGTTACTAAACTGTCATGAATTTTCATTGCTTTCAGCCAATTCTCTCAAAATTCTAATAGGTTTGCTTTATATCTGAGCCTCCAGCCTTACTTCTTCATTTTGTGATATAGTTGGAAGTATATTTGGGGAAGGATGGAAAATCAGCTTCTAGGTTCATAGGAGTCAGCCTTAGTCCAGAGAGATTTTATAACAAGTGGAAATGCAGTGTGACAAAGCTGCAAGTATGATGCTGTAAGCTGGGAGCACTTGGTAGGAGAGATGCAAGACAAATAGACTTTTCAGGGGTGGAAATAACAACAAACATCAGTAATGTCCATGTTCAGAATTTGTAGATTGACTTTCTTTTTTTTTTTTTTAAAGTGTCAACATGAGAAAAAAATCCCAAACAAAAAGCAACAAATCTGGATTCTCTGCCCAGTGTTTGGGATTCTAGGGGTTTTTTTGCAGCTCGCCTCTAGCAGGCCCTGCAACAAGTTATTTCACCTCATCATGCATTGTAGAACCTAGCTATAAATTGAGGTTAAAGTTAAAACCCAGGAAGGAGTTTTCTTCTCATTAAGCGTGACCAAAATATATTTCTGGCCACAATATGTAAAACATATAGAAGATTAGGAAAGATAATCACAAAATTATCAGAAAGAAGAGATGCACTTCTGGAAACCTCACATCAAAAAGGGTGGCACTAGCAAAGCAGGGGGAAAAACAGACCACTTTCAAGCACAGCTTGAGAAACTGTCTTCTGGACATGTCATACTGTCTATGGAAGGTGCCCAAAGGGAATGCCTTTTTCCTATATTTAGGGAAAGTTCGTCTTGCTTGTCATATAGATAAACGCAATTTAAAGCAGACCAAATTCAAAATGGCAGTTTATTTTCTGAGCATTTTGAAAGCCAAGTATTAAACACAATATCCTGAAGCTGGGCATTACATGTGAGCCCGATTTCCATGCCTAGAAGTAAGATGGAGTTTATCTCCAAGAGCTGAGATCATGGATAATCACAGTATGTCAGGAAAGAGTCTAAAAGGCTCCTCTAGAGAGAAATGTTGCCTTGCTTAGCCACAGGAGTCCCAGGAGGATGCTGTCAGGGTACTGGGTGTTTCCTTCCTCCTCCTCTTCCTCTCCAGCATTTTAGGTGGTCTTGCACATACTCAGCATCCTGATAGGTGTCAATGAGCACAGAGACAAAAGAGGATCTGGTGGAGTTAATATATCTGTCTTCTCAAAAAGCCTTTGAACACATTTTTTATTAAGGTTTATTAAAGAAAAAAATTGCCATGGGACTGGAAAAAAAATTGTTTTATTGACTGAAGTTTATTAACAGGTAGGAAGCAAAAGGTAGGTCCTAAAGATCATCTTTCAAAATGATAAAAGCTCAGCAGTGGGGTCCCTTAAGGATCAGTGCTGGAAGTGGCTTTATTGACTGACCCTATCAATAAGTTGGAAAATAAACAGCAGTGAATTCTCAAAAACTGAGATGATGCTGAAATATCTCAAGCAATCAAATTCCTTCAAAAGTGCTGCTGAATATCCCTCTACAGTAAGGCTTGATTTCATCTGTAAAAATGTGTCAGATGAGCTCCAGTTGTAGTCAAATGTAAGGCAAAGGGAAAATAATTGAAACCTTCCTTACCTGGAGCTGAACTCAGTACTGATGGTTACAGCTCGGGCCTTTGGAGTTGCCTCAGCGTATTGTGCAGCCCAAAAGGACAGAAAAATTCTGGACATCTTTAGGATAGTATAAGGAAAAAACAGGGACAATCATTTTGCCACTGTATGAAACCTCAAGGCACCCTCTCTTGGGTGCTTCAGCCTAAGAAGGACATGAGAGTTAGAGAAGGTGCAGAAAGGTCAACTGAATGATCAAGAAAATGGAAAAACTGCTTAACAAAAAAAGACTAAAAAGTATAGGACATCAAACATTTATTAAGAGTGCCCTGGGTTCAGCAGTAGCAGTCATTTTTCTCCTTCTTAGGAGCTGGTGCTGTGCTGTGGTTTTGACTTTCAGCCTGAGAACAGCACTGACAACATAGATGTTTTTAGTTGTTTCTCAGTAATGTTTACTCTGACCAAGGACTTTCTGGGTCTCATGCTCTGCCAGGGAGGAGGGGAAGCCAGGAGGAAGCAGAGACAGGACACCTGACCCAAACTAACCAAACAGGTATTCCATACCACAGCACGTCATGCCCAGGATGTAAACTGGGGGCAGTTACCTGAAAGGGGGAGATCACTGCTCGGTCGGGCTGGGTATCGGTTGGTGGGTGGTAAGCAGTTGTATTCTCTTCCCTTGTTATTTCCCTTATCATTATTATTATTGGTGGCAGCAGTAGTGGTTTGTGTTATACCTTAGTTTCTGGACTGTTCTTATCTCAACCCATGGGAGTTACATGCTTTCGATTCTCCCCATCCTTCCGGGAGCGGGGGGAGGAAAAAGGGGGAGTGAGCAGCTGCATGGTTCTGAGTTGCCCGCTGGGCTTAAACCACGACAGTGGTCATCAAGATATCCAAGCAACTTCTTTCACTACCTGACACAATGGTTTTGCTGAATTTCATTTATCATTATGCTGTCTTGTTACTTGGCTTCATAAGATATCATTAACAGCCACTACTCCTTCTTTCTCTTCTGTCTTTAACAGGACTCACTAACTGTGTATCTCCCTCAAAATTGCCCAGCTTACCCAGTGATTTCCCTCTTAAACTCAAAATGTTCAAGGGAGTTTGAGATCATACTGACAGAAAGGAATAGGAACTATTTTGGCATAAGAAGTAATACCTTCACTTTTTCTGGGAAAAGCAATTAACACCACACTCCTGTGAAACTATCTTTGTGAAAGGAGAGAACATTGCAAGCATTTCAAACACAAAAGGCTAAAAAGCAATTGCCTGGATATGGACCTTCTTTATTCAGTGATGCTCACCAAATAGTATTTTGAGTCCTGATACAATGCATTATTTGTTCTTTTCTTCTTGTCATTGTTCCATCTGATCAATTCCATTGGAAAAGAAAAAAATTTTAAATCATTCACTAGGTAAGCACGCAGTGAAGTTACAGCTGTCTTTTCCATGGGTGATAAACAGTGTGCATCTTGCTGCTTGCAAAGAAAAGTTGTCAGTAACCAGGGTGCACCAGCAATGGTTGCAACAAGACAAGAAATGATGCAGGAGAAAAACGCTCATCATCTATAAGACTGCAAGGTCAGTTGGATTTACATATGCAACTTTTTAATAGGCTTCCCCATCCAACGGCTACTGGCACAGAAACAAGCAAATAGAGCTGAAGGCTCAGCAAAAGAACAGGGCATTTAGAAGAAAGTGATGTTTTCCAGCAGGAAGTCATTCCTCTAATGAAAATTTAACTAGCACCAGTGCAGGCAGTAAAACAACACCCCACAAACAAACACAAAAACCCCCAACCAACCAACCAAAAAAAGCCAAACAAGAACCGACCAAAATTATAAGGTTTTCCTAAATGAAAATAGAGAAGGTTTTGGTTGCCTTCACCTTTGTAATGTTAATCATTCTGGTAACTGTGAAGGTAAGGAATTACTTAAAAACTGCTGGGGATTGTTTGGTTGATTTGGTTTGGGTTTTTTTCTTTTCTTAATCACTGCTGTACAGCTGATCATGCTCAATGAAGCAAAACTGCATGGATAATTACCCCCATGGAAGCAATCCAAAGGTTCACGAAATAAAAGCTGCTTCAAATTTAAAGATCAAGGTTTTAAATTAGGAAAGTACTTGAATCTCCAGCTGATAAAGATGTTTTACCTGCTGGGCAAAGGTAATGGTCAGGGACTTAATTCAGGACTCCCACAGCACACAGTGTAGGGGAGTTCCCCCGTGTAGCAGTTTGAAACAGTAAGATACCACTTAAAGAGACAAGAAAAACAAGCACTGCCATTTTACAAATATTAATAAAAAATACTAGAGGCTTTTAGGCTCTCCCCTAAGAACCTGTCACTCCCCTTCCTTCAGAACCCTCCAGAACCACCAGAGGAGTACAAGTCAGCCCCTAGTCAAACTGATGTCAGGGAAGGAAACAGGTTTTCCTCTTCATCAGATCTGTACTTCATTTACAATACAGTTCAAACAGGACTGAAAGAAAACTTCTGCAACTGCTGTCATGCTAATGTGAGACCTAAGACATAACCCAGAGAATGAAGCGTAACAACGAGTTAAGGCAGACCTTGCATTAGCAATGCTGCACTGCATGGAAAGGCCATTGTGGTTGCAAAGCACAAACCATAGAAGAGCACAGTGTTAAGAAATGAAGTTTAATGAAATCAGCCAATTCCCTGCTCCCATCAATCAGTAAGTCACATGGATCAATTCACATCTTCCTTAATGCCTAAACCTGAACTTCCTGTGAAAAATAAGCAGAGAAAAATTACACTGCACTTAGAAGTTAAAGGAAATTTTTGAATACATCATTTATCATCAGAGGGATACTATTAGTATTATCAGAGGAATATACTAACATACCACGACACTTTAGTATAAACCTCCACCTCCTCTCAAAGCCAAGCAAACTCTTGGATGCCTCATTTAACACAATGGAATAGCAATGAAAAAAGCCCCAAAAGAATGTAAAGCAAAACACACAAGGTATCTATCTTCATTACTCCTTTCGATCACACTACAAAATACTAATCAGCCACATACTCCTATTACTGTACTACTGTAGCACTTAGCTAGTAAATAGTTTCTATTTGCAGACACGATTACCTGCAGAGAATACAACTGAGAACTTACGTGGACAGTTACAGTGTCTCAGCTAAGATTGGGTAATGCAGTAACCTATGATAACTCAGGAGGAACACAGGGCTTCAGATTTTAAGAGCTCATAATTTAACCAAATAACTAGTGTTCTGCTGATAGGGAATATTATTCCAATGATATAGTATACAGTGAGATGCACTTGACACGTATTTCAGACCTTGGAATCTTAAATGCCCCCCAAATCTTTGCCATCATTTCAATTGGTGACAATACAAAATTGAAATAAACATCAGATAGCAGACTGGGGGAACAAAATCAACACTGGGAACTTTCCCTAATTAGCACAGCATAAAGAACAAGACTTGGCAAAGTAAAAACTTCAACTGCCTCAATGTTGTTTTTCTGAACTTTGAACTGCAAACAATAAACAGTAGGGGCAGTGTCTGGAGGAGGAAGGGGGACAATATGAGCTCCATGATTATTTTCACTTCTTTTTTAACATGTCACCTATTTCCATATACATGTGCAACTAAAACTGCAAATCAAACTCAAAAAATTCTTGTATTAATAACCTAAAAACCAAAACAAACACCCAAAGCAACTGATTACTTCATTTTGAGGAGCACTGGTTAGCTGTTTCACTAGAAAACAAGCAAATCCACAAACGCATGTCTATGTAAAAGAGAAGCTGTCAGGACAGACAAACCAAGCAACAGCATACTGTTTACTAAAATACTCTGGTGGTTAATAGCATGAAGGCACTTTCATGTCTTAACCAGAACCAGTACCCAGGACTACACAGGATGGCAGAACACATTAAACTGCCTTGGTGAACAGCGTAAGGTACATGACATCTCTCTCTTTGTTTGTTTTGTGTGTGTGTGTGTGTGGTTTTTGTGTTTTTCTTGTTTTCTTTAAGAAAGTACATGAAAGTTGGCAGAAAAGTTGTTATTCTTCTCCCCACATCCAATCAGAGTTTCTTCTTTTTCTATGAGCACAGAGCATTTTCACCTTTCTGCTCCTGCAGCTGAAGCAAAGAACCCAGGAGCCATGACACACTGCAGTTGTGACTACACCATGAGGAGCTGGCAGCTTGTTTCCCACAGTCACCTGGGACTGCTAAACAACTGTTTGGGGCACATCATCATCAACTTGTGCATCATCAACCCACAGTAAAGTGATACCCCCTGCAAGCAGTTGCCATGAAAGTGACTGATACAGCAGAATTCAGCTGGGATACACGAGTTAAGCCTTCAGCATCAGGTAAGAGGAGAAAAACTGCCTGCCAAAGAAACACTTCTAAGGCTCACTGTAGCAGCCTGTAATGAATGAATACTGCGAAGTGAGTTCTGGAAAGCTTATAGGATACACTCTTTTTATATTTTTAATAGACTCTTCTACATCCTCCTATTTAAGTAGAAAGTACTACTTTAAATACTGAACACTAGTATAACTTCTGATTGCCCTTAGAAGCTTGAGCAAAATGAGAGGATGCTGTACACTCAGGGAGGACACTGCTGCCTTTTGCCTGCAGAACTCCCAAGTGAAAGCATTATGGCTTCTTGGTGAAGAAAAAAAAAAAAGAATAGAAAAAAAGTATATATGTATATGCAGTAAATAAATAGAGATACGCTATATACAAAATACATATACACTATATACACTACATAAATAGATTCGTCCTGGTAACCAATTTAGGCTCAGTATAACTGGATACTTCTGCATGTCTTCAGACAGATCCTTCTCATCCTCTGACAGCTTACTCTATCATTAGAAAAAAAAAAGGCCATATACCCTGAAACTCACTTGTAAACTAAATATCCTCAAAGGCAGTAACACCACAACCTAGCCAGCTCAACATGAAAATACCAAGTCAACACTGGATCCCACAACTGTGTATACGTAAGCACATGCGAGTTGGAAACAACAAGGCCTATGTGGTTTTGGCACAAGTTTTTGCTCAGCCCAATTTGCAGTTGCAATCTGTGCACATTTAAACAGGTTCTGATCTAAGTGGAAAAAAGCCCTGAGAAGAAAATTCTGTTATTTCTGCATAGGAAGCACACACAGCTTGTGTAGCCACCAGCTTTCCCAGAGCGGACAGAGAAAGTGAGAGCAGTGAGCAGAGAGATGAAATGGGGTTAGAGAAATTCCTTGTGTTAAGGTGACACACACTGAACTTCCTCACAACTTCATCAACAGCAGAAACCAACAACAGAAACTACTGAAAGTTATTTACTGATTTTATCTACCAGATTTGGAAGACATTTTAAATGCCCAAAGCGGCCAAAAAGAAGCAAGTCTGATATTTCTTCCTTTCAATAAAGAGCTGCCAAAATACCTCCTACAGTTTTTCAACCTACCTGCATATTCAGTAGGCAATTTTAATCATACACAACTTTTCATGCAACTTTAATGGTGCTTTTCCCCCTGAAACATTAATATTTCCTGGGTAAGAGTCCAATATTATAAATCATGTTGTGAAATAAAGCCTATTAAGTAGAAGTTTTATGCAGATTTTTTTCTAAGTGACTCATGCACACAGAAACAAATACTACACTGCAAACACAGGCATTTAAATGCCAGAACTAAACACATCAGAAGAGAGCAAATTACATTGGCACACACAGTATGGGTGAAACTGGGATTAGTTTGAAAGGATTTCTTGTTCATTAGGTTATTATTTTTTAATGCAAATTCATTTTTTTCTTATAAATTCTGTTTCAATTTTATAAACTAGATTTTACAATAATTTTATGATTCCTGTATTTTCCATCTAGAAAAGACCACCTGATTTGATCTCTTCCTTAATGAAGGCTGAAGAACCACTCTCAGGCTTTAAAACTTCTAGGTCTTCTTTGCTATATATAAACTGCCAAAGCATGACTGGAAAAGGTATTTAAAATGAAAGTAAAAGGCAGAATAGAGGACAATCAAAGTCACTGTTTATCTACATTTCACAACAACTAAATTCCTGATGTTTGCAATAGTCCTGCCTTGACCTCTGCCTGGACAGCATTATGGTACTTTCTTCATTGCTGAGATTGAGGCATATACGGTCGAGGGCATATCATATTTTATTTAAACACACCGCAGAAGAACATTAAATTTTACAGGTCAGATTCTCCAAGGTGCTTGAGCAAAGCTGGGGCTGCAGGGAAGAGCAAACAGCCAGCTCATGTGAGAGCTGCCAAGGTACAGCTTCCCCTTCTCTGCCCAGAATAAACATCCTTCAGCCTTGTTTCTGCCGAACAAGTCCCTTGGCCCAACACAATCCCTTCTCCACCTGGATTTTAGAGGGACAACAGCTCACAGGTGGTATGACACTGCCTTGACCAACACCTTTTTTTTTAACAGACAATCTTCCAGCGCATTATGCCTAAAATCTTCTTGTGCTTTTTCTCCTAGTGAAAATTCATGAGTACACTTCAATAGA
>JANHGB010036997.1:26207-41831 GCA_026283785.1 Coracopsis vasa | reverse complement strand
CGCCCAATGCAGAGCGAGACTGGAACAGAACAGAAGCAAGGACATACCAACTGCTAACTCAGCACTAGGACCCTGCAAGCACGCACAAGCACTGAGATCATTCAGTAAACACAGTGAGGAAGACTCAGTGACCACCAGAGACCCCCACTCAGCAAGAAAGTGCAGGCTTAATTAGGATGCAAATATTACAATTAGTTCCTGCAAACTCTGTAAATATGCATGAGTATGCTAAACATATAGCTGCTGATGGCAAGTAATGGGTGCACTCACCTTTACAAAGCTATTCGCGTGTGCACCCAGCACTGCAATAAAGAATGCTCCTGTCTAAAACCGTGAACTGAGTCTTCCAGAGTTTCTCCGACTGACTTTTACGGTAACACTACTGTACAAATTTCCAAATAAAGGCTTTTGTTTGCTTGTTTTACTGACACTGTTGATTAATCACTGCTATCAAACCTGAAGCAGAAATTAATTCAGGCAGAGGGTATATGCTTCACTGATAGATATGTTCTGCAGCTTTCCACTAGCATTAAGGAAAGCAAAGAAGTCACTGAAATAGGGCATGTGATGCTGAAACTGAGGATAATAAAACTTCTAGAAGAACAGACAGAGCTCAAGCAGGGAAAGACATCTATTTTAGCAAGAAGGAACAGAAAAGTACTGCTATTCATAACCACACTGATGGGTATAACCACCCATATTACTGTTTAATTTATTTACTTATTAGGAGGAATATGGAAGTATTTTAATAAGAGAATACCATATATAACACTGCTAAAGATATTTTTGAGACAATAAGTCATGCAAATAACAACACGGCATTATTGTAACAAAAATCAGCTTTGCTTACTTGAGTAGCTCATGAGTTTGTTCAGCCAAGAACCCAGGCGTAAGGCAAACTTCTGGTGAGCCGTAACATCAGCATGCAGAACCTCCACATGAAGTGGTCGTTGAGAAATGTTTTCAGAATGCCTCTAGGAGTCAGGTAAATATTAGCAGATATAAAATAAAGATAACATGAATCTTCATGTTTGTCTTTACCACCCATTACCTCTCCCAAGCAAGAAATTAGTTTGACACTTTATTTCTGAAGATATCTGACTATACCAAATATGGTGGAAAAATATTTTAGGAAGTTACCTTGATTTTTTGTTTTGCTTCCTGACAAGAGGCATAATGTCCTGCCTTAACAGCCCTGCGACCCTGTTGAAAGACAGTATTGAGCATAAGACCAATATAAAACAAAAGCAAAATATCACAAGCCTGGTCCTTTCTATGTTTTTATACGTCAAAAGAGAAACAGGGCCAACATCACTCATGGTGCTTTTGGACATACAGAAGCAAATCAGAATTAACATAATTATCTTTAGAAAAAAAAAAAAATTAACAACAGAACAAAAAAGTAAAGTCTGGGTATCAATATTATTAGATAAGGAAAATTCATGTATATATTAAAACAGATGAGAGGGGTTTCTGCAAAATACTTTAAATACAAACCACATCAACTTTCTTACTAGCACAAAATACACTCATCCTGAATTGCTTTTCTACAGTCTTTCCTACTATTTCTTCCGTGTACGAAATATCAGAGTATAAGTGTGAGTTTGATAGCTCTTCCAGTAAAGCCAAAGAACAGGTCCAACTCAGACTTCAAACTCCCCTCAAAGGAAACAGGAGACATGGTTTCCAAAACAAGTTCTTCACACAGCAGAATTTCACAAGAGAAGAAGTAGCTTTATGTTGTGGAACTATCATAATTAAACCAATATAACCTAGTTATGTGCTGTAGAAGATGCTTAGTAAAATGAAAAGTCTGGTCAACTCCGGATCTGAAATTCAGGTTTCAATCAAAAGGAACCTTCATAATGGAAACGTTGAAAAGTTACTTTAAGTTCTGACACTGCTAACTAAATAAAACTACACTTTCATTACTGAACAAAGAGAAACAGAAATGAAAACACAGTTTTTATAGATTTAAAAGGGATTCTAATATTAATTTATATATATATACACACAAGAAATACATACACAACTATAGAAAAACATATAAGTTTTGTACTTTCATGAAGTGAAAAAAACATGGTTGCAATTAAGATGATTCAAACACTGATCATGCTTTCCCCCCCCAGTAGAAAATATAATACATTACTGGTGTAAGGTCTTTACATTGGACATTATTGTGAAAAATGAAGTAGTAAAATTGTCAGCTTCACCCATATTCCTTCATGGATTCTTCCCAGTTTCATTTGCTTAATTTGAAGTTTTAAGATTTTGAAATTAAGTCTGAGCCAGAATAAGAATTAACTCTTGCAAAATATTAGGTACATTTCTAATGAAATGTAACTGAATATGCATATTGCTGAATTGCGTATTTTTCAGACAAATGAAACATTAATCTCAGTCATGAAAAAAAAAAAAAAGGGCAAAAAAATTATGCCAGACATGAACAGAGCAACTTCAGATAAATCAGCTTTTCCCTTTCTCAAGAAACTGGAGTTCTGTCCAGAAGAAAAAAATTAATAGCTTAAAAACTTTCCTGAAGCAAGTGCTGATTGCTGATTAAGTTACTCTGCAACATTTCTCTCACCGCAAGCTCCAGCATCCCAGCAACAAAGATTCTACAACCAAAAGACTATAGTAGCACTTCTTAATGATTAAAGAGTGACTGTCTCCCATATCCAAAATGCACTAACCTCTTTATCTATGGCAGTAGTATGCAACTGGGCTTCACTGCGTTCACAGCCAAGTGCCCTTTGCAGGCTATAGATGACATGATCGTAAGAATGATGTTCATCATTGAAAAGGACACAGTAGTAGCTGTCTACTTTCTCTCTACTGGGAAAAAAACAACAGATCATCATGCAAATAATAAAATTGCAAGTAGTGTCCTATCCAATTCAAGCAACAGCTCACTTAATAGCCTGAGAAAAATGTCAAATACAAAAAAATGGAAGAAAACTAGGCATATTTTTCATGTTAAAGGCACTCCCCCTCACCACCTACGTCAGAAAAAGATGCAGAAACCATGCATGAAATACAAGAGATTTTAATCTGTTCCCTTTGGAAGGGAGTCACCTATAACTATAACCCATCTTTTCTTCCTTGTTGAGGTAGTCGTGATATGAGGGGCAGGCCTTTCTGGCCTTGGCAACACCTCTGGTGTAGATGGCCTGTCATCCACATCACTGACTGTCCTTCCACATCCAGAGGTCCTATTGTAGAGAAGCATTTAGGCAGGCAAGGTGGGCAAGTAGAGTGTTCATCTGCCACCACGAATGTGGACTTGCCTCCATTCACTCCTTCCCTTTAATCTACTGCCTTCAGCCTGGCAGGGGGAGGATACAGGATCTTGGGGGTTTTTTTCTGGGGGCTGTCTCAGGGAAAGCAGAGCATGGTTCCACCTGTCTATCTCTTTCACAAACTTCCTGATGCTCCTTAACCTTCCTACTTCCTCTTGTGGCTCTGCCACCAGGCTGAGCAGATCACCCACCTGGTAACACATCAAATAGCTGTTCTCACTACTGCTATCTGCTACCAGTGAAAGGCTCTAGCACCCTATTCTGCCTGAGACCTGGATGGCTGTGTGTTTTTGTGGGAGCCATTCTGGTGAGTGCAGGGGATACAGCTTTCTGCCAGGTGGATACCTTAGATAACCTCCTTCTGAGAGTGATGCAGACCAACTGAACTCACCTCTTGAGCTGGTATGGTGACTACACCCTTCCTGCATGCCCTGCCACACAAACTCCACACCATGCCCTGGATGACCCACCACATTCTGATCACTAGCACTCCCTAAGCTGCTTTTTATAGGCATAAGGGTGGTTGTGGTTGTTCTGGCAATGTCCAGGCCTCATCAGCATCTCTGACAAAACCTGACAGCTACTGGCAGGTCTCTCTACTGCCCTGGCATTTCCCTGTCTCAGGAAACCCTACCGTGCACCAAGACTTGCCACTCTGATGCAGACCAGGCCAGCTCCAGAGCAGCTCTCCTTAGCGACTTGTAGAGTACAGTCACACACTACTTTACTTTTCCCATGAAGTATCAAAACCTTTTCTCTATTTAACCATAGGTCGAAAATGCTACAGAAATGTTTTTTAAAGGGATTTGGGCAAAAATATGCTTGCATATATGTAACAAAAACCCAGGCAAAATTATTATCAAGGTTTCTAATGCCATAAAAAGAAAGTTGGAAATACTCCTACCTAGTTGTGAGCTCTGGTGGCAGTTCCTTCTCTTCTTCCCATATAAGCATATCTACAATGTATTTTATCACAGAGGGAAATACCCTCCTTGAGTTTTCCATAATTTCTTCATTCAACTGACATTCAGAATTCTGTAAAAGAGGGATATTCTTATGGAAAAGAAATTCTAGAAATGAAAAAAAGAGGTTGTCAGAACATCTTATTATTGTATTTGTTTCAGGAAATTTGTCTTCTCATGATTTTCAAGTGAATTTATTTCATCTAATTTCTTGTCTTGAAAATTATTTCATCCCAAGGGCTCTCATTACTATTTCAGCAGTTCTACCTACATATTTTTTTTTTTTTCATGCATCCAGTTTTTATTGAGGAATAGACCATGAGAGGTCTCATTAAATGTATTAGGAAACTTCAACTTTTCTTTTCTTTTCTTTTTTTAAAGTTAAGTTTAAGAAATCTGGTTAACAGCTTTCTGTACACCTGAAGATATTGAAAGTTTGCTGTCCAAACCAAAATTCTTCCTCTGTATTTCTTGGTCTTCTGTGCAGGTATTACATCAAACATTTTGAAACTCCTTGAACATCCAAGAATCATTCAAGAAAATCTAATCTCCAAGAAACCCTAACTCTGATCTTTTCAGAGATCCCATCACAGACCTAAATACATTCAAAATATCCCTGCGAACTGACATATTTTCCATCCACCCAGATAAAGCTCATTAAGTGACTTGTCTACATCATATAACATTATTAATCCTTTCCATAAGCATTTGAGCAGGAGAGAAAATAAGGTTATAAGCAAAGAAAATTATTATCAAATCTTCATTTCAGAAGGAAGCAAACAATATTCAGGTACAAGACATAGATATATTTCAACAAGATTTTGTTAAAAGAAGGTTTTAATCCAAAGGTGCTGATGACCTTTTCCATGTACCACCTTCCCTTCAGCATGTGCATATATAAACGGTATATAATGTTGTTATTAATGTTAATGCAACCAAATCCAATAATTTCATATACAAATAGAACAGAGAAACAGAGGCTTACATTTTCTAGAGTATTTACACAAAGATTCCTATGATCTTAGGATCACCCAAACTGCCTGCAAAATCTCAATATGTGTGCGTTTGCCAGAGTGCGAGAAGACGAGAAAAAAGGTTCTTTCCAAGAATAAAGTTTTCACATGTGACTTTTAGTCTCAAAGTACTAAGAACACTCCCTTCTGCAATGCATAATCTGGCATACATTAAATACAAAAGAACAGAAAGAGCAATGTGTTTAATATAGCTAAGAATCATGTTGGGTTTGGTTTTTTTTTGGGGGGGGGAGAAAAATCAACTATAGTCACATTTACCCATTTATGAAGAAAACTACTTAAAAAAAAAAAAGCAACAAACAAAACAGCACCAAATAAAATCATGTTGTGTCCATATGAAAGAACTACTAAAAACATAGTGGAAAAGAAGTAAAAATGCATAATATGACCAATTGCTTCCAAAGCTCTGAACAACTGTTTAATGACCTCATAAGCATTAGAAGAATAATCTGGATTCAAACATACAATCCAAAATGTCTGCCAATGAAATCACAGTCCATAAATATCACTGTGTGTACATACATAACTTTAGATAAGCTCATGGTAGATCTTGGTATTAAAGAATGTAAATGTCTGTGGTAATTACTATTTTCCCAGACTGGCAAAGCTATCATTACCTTAAAGTTTGAAGCAGAATGAAAAAAACTACAGTGCTAAGAATAATCTAATTGAACTAAGTTGAAAATGTACTTATTTATTTTTCCAGTATTTCTTTATAGTTTGGTTTAAGCACTAACATACAATAAGCAAATATGATAGAGCTGGAGGAAAACAGAGCTGTGCACACAGATACTCCAAACAAGAGCCTTGCAGTAAGACATGCTGCTCTCCTTCAGTCTGTAGAAGAAATAAAACAAAACTACATCAAAGGATTTATAAACTATTAAAAGTGGGAACTACTCATACAAGTAGTGAGAAGTTAAATGACGCAATGTAACCTCCAACGCTATCCACATTAATAGAAGTCATAGTAAAATGACATTAAAATACATCTAATGTAAGTTGCAAGGGTAAAAATAAAATTGCCTCAGAACCATGCCCAAAAATGTGTAATTATTTAAGCTTCAGGTAAAGCTTCAAAAAACAAAACTGAGGAAGAATGAACAAAGTAGTTCAGACATCAAAGTTTCAAAAAACTAACAACCAATTCTTTATTTTTATTTTCTTTAAACAAATGTGGCAGTATTTTTACCTCATCCCAGACACAAATTCATGAAGTTATCTGTTTTTAAGGATACATTTGGGCAAAAAGCTTTTTATATTTCTGGCATAGTGAAGACATTAATTTGGACTCCTAAAAGCCTGGAGTGCAGATTCTAAAAATGAAGGATTACTTTTCTAAGCCCCATATTACATATATACCAACAAGTTTTGTAAATCTCCTCATAGTAGAACTCTTTTTAACTAAGGTTTACTTAGGATGTTTGTAAGGATCCTGTATTTTACAAATGCTTACCTGGTATTATCTCAGAAATGCTGAAAAATCAGGTGCTTATCTTTAATGTTGTAGATTGAAACTCATCCTCTACTAAGGGCTCATTTTTAACGACAGGTTGTTCAGCAGATCACTTTAAACTTAACCTACCTTTTAAAAATAGCAGCCAGTTCCTAAGCAAATTTTACCATATTCTGCATAGCAGACAAACATAGTGTAAGCATATCCCTCTTCTTATTTGCTCCTACCTGTTCAGAGAAAGCTTATAAACACCCTAGCATGATATATCCTCTACATTTAGAGTAATTAAAGGAATACTGGTCAGGATCATCCAGAAAAAAATACTTTTGTTTGACAAACATGTGATAAACTCTTATACTATCAAAAAGTGGTGGAAAAGAAATAGGCAAGATGCTTGTCCAAATGCACTTTGCAACTTATTTCCTTGAATCAGCACTATATACTGAGAAAATTCTTACATTATAGATGTCCTTGATTCTCAAAACAGAGAATAAACTCTGAGATAATCCAAACATCCATGAGCCTCTTCATCATGAAAAATCCCAGACAGACAACTCTTTTATTAAAAAGGAAGATGGTCAAGCAATGCAATCTGTTAAATAGTTACATATAGTATATATTAACGCACTGATGCATTTTGTTATTCTAGTAATTGTACTTCTGCTCTTTACTAGAGACTCTACATGAGCTGACTGAATAATAACTATATATAGTGGAAACAAAAAACAACTGTAATAGTAACTCTTGTTCAAATCCAAGTAATTGTCTAATTATATGTTTTCTAGCATTCATGACTCTCAGGTAACAGTCATTGTAGGAGTATGTTCCAGTTTACGTGACAGCAGTTATAACATAGATTTGGACTTGCACAACTCCACGGCAGAAGCGATGGTCAAACTAACTCACTGCAGACCAACCAAAATACTTTATCAGAGATTGGAAGAGAAATATTACTCAAAGCAGCATGGGGGGTTCCTTGTTTCCTTATCATCACAGGTATGATTATAGTTCACAATAAAGTTTAAAAACAAGAGATACTGTGCTAGCTGCTGTCATTATTGATATGGTCTATCCTTTAACCTTATCTCCATAGATACTAATGGTCTGAAGAATATTTGAGCAGTTTATCTTCATCCAAACAGAAACAGAATACTGTGGACTCTGAATGCTTGCAGTTTCCTCTCACGTTTTGTTTAAATACGGTTTTGGAAAAAGCCCACAAGACTTGGACAGTGAATTTAACAAGAGTGAAACAGTCTGTTGGTAAAACTGATAAAGGTTTGGGTGGTTTTCCTAATATTGGGGTTTTGATTTTTCTTTTTTTTTTTAATGAAAAAGCTGTTCTAAAGGAAAGGGATATAAAAAGCAGAATATGCTGTCACAGGTGCAAATACCAGATCTATGAGATCAAAATCTATACTTTGCAGTGAAACAGGTTCCCCAGTGGGAAGTGAACATTTCATAAACCATTTTAAGGACTCTGGTCAGTTGTTGGAAGCAAAACCTACTGTTATTCTCAAAAGTAATGTGCTGAAGCAACTGCTCAAAGATCTTGTACAGAGACCTAAACTTTAAAGCAGGGAGACCCATCTGTTTTGTTTAGAATCTCTTTGGTAAAGTTTTGTAAGTGCCTCATAGGTTCATGTGCATCCAGGTTTCTGTGGAAGAACACTTAGTTCTCAACTAAGACATGAACATTTTGTCTTAAGACCATCACTAAATTCTCTTCATGATATAAGGAGATCTGACCGATCAGCTAGAAATCCGATACCAACTACCTTATAGCAAATTTTCCATAGTATCTAAGCGTGGCTTTGAAGCTAGTAGACACAAGAGTTCTCTATCTTCCTGTACATCCTGTATAAACAGTACCAGGAATTTAGCATTGCAAAAAATCCTATTTACCTTCAGAATGCAAGGACAAAAATGAATACTTCCCAAAGTGAAACTGTGCTAGGTTCTTATTCTTGAAACACCTCTACAACATGCTGAAAAAAAGTATTAAAAACATATGTAGTAATGGTGACAGAAGTAAAATTAACCACCTTGGGGTAGCTATCTTGGGGTATTCTAACATGGAAAAAACAATCAGGCTCTTTTGATTACAAGTTTTCATGAGTAATATGTAGGTATTAGCCACATATATCAGATGGCTCAGTACTCAGGGATAAATACAGCTCAGCAGAATAGACTGTACTGAAGTTAGGTTAACATTACAGTGACAAGCTCCAACTGGTAATCAGATGACCATTCTTGGAGCTTCAGCTGTTTTTATCTCTGAAATCCATTAAGATTCATGGTTTTTTGAAGGATGAACAAGTGAAGAAAAGCTTTGTCTCATTTTTCTGTAAGACCAGTGCTCTTTATCTCTTTTCCATTTGATTTTTCACCTGATCAAATAGAACACTACTTTTGCAACAAAACTGGGTGGAATTAGGGGCCTATTTGCAATGACAAATGCCAAGAGGCTTTTTGTCCTGATTATTTCAGGAAGTAGGACTCTTAAAAAAAATAAATGCACCTGAAGCAACCAATCTGCCCACATTCTGAGAGCTACTTATAAATGGCATATTTCTTATTAGTATGCTGCTTTATGAGCTATTATAAGCATGAGACATCACAGCATAAGAGGTTAGTGTTTAGTTTAAAGCATAGGGACTTGTTTTAGTCAGAGGGACAGATCACATACCAGAAGCAGCTAACAAAAAAACATTGTTCAATAATACAAAAATGTGAAAACCAGAAAATATTAACAAAATCAGTTACTATACCTAAACACTTACGAACCACTGGAAAAACAATTACTTGTAAATAAGAACTGAGTAATACACATAGTAAGGAAAAAAGCAAGAAACTGTAATTTTAACTCCAAATCAAAGACAGAAATGCACCAGACAAGTAGATGGAACTGTTCTATTGGTTTTGCCTTTTGTTTGGAGACAAAGGATATTCAATTTATATTGAACACACACCCCAACCAAGGAAATCCTGATTTAACTCAATTGGATCTGCCACATGAATTATACAATATACATACTTTCCTATATAGGAATAAGCAAGTTTTTTAAAGAAGGCAGTATTAATAATAGTTATTGTCTTTAAACAATATTCTTACTTCTTTTGCAGAACCTGATGCTCCAGGCTCATGTTTAGTACACAGCGGTCCAGCCTTCCATGCCTCTGTATCCCCACAGTCACAAAATCCACCTCCAGTGGAGCTATGCATCTATAAGAAGCATATATTGAAGTCACAAAATATGCACATAAGAAGCAAGAGAAAAATATAAATGTACATTATTTAAGCCAAACACAAGTATAAATACCTACTTAAAAAATACAAGAGGCACTACATAGAAAATGGACTTTTTAGATAAAAAGACTTATGGGGAGAAGGGGAGACACAAACTTTTTAGCAGAAAAAAAGGAGGACATACAGCTGCCACCGCAAAAAAGGTATGTAAATCTAAACCAAATATAACTAGAAAGTAGGTGAAATAGCCCATGACTGATAAGTGCTTAATGAATGGCAAAATAATAATTTCTGCTTTTATTAGCAAAATTATAGCAAAAGTACTTAATACTTTTTTTGAAAATAATCTAAACAAGAATGTGTATATTAAACACTTTGTAATACCTCTACTTCTAGCAAAAAAAAAAAAAAGATATAATCAGCATCTAAATAAATTCTTGCCACTTAAAACTTTGCATTACACTTCCAGAAAAGTACAAATTCTGACCCTTCATTGTGGCAAAAATAATTCCCTATCTTACTCCATTCCTCAATTCCCAATCCTAAAAAGACTATAAAAATACTATGTGATCCAATAAAAAGACATTTAACATTGTTATTTACTTGAAACATTTTAGAATAACCTGATCTAATTAGACATGGTTTGAGCAAGTGGTTGGACTAGGCAACCTATTTAGGTCCTTTCCAATCTAAATTATTCTATGAATCTCTAAGGAGTATAATCTGTATTCTTTACATTGCATCCTTAAAATAGAAATGCAGCAAACCTGCCATCATCTGACTATTTCCATGGCTGATATTTTGCCTGAAGTTACTGAAAAACAGGGAAAGGACAACAGCTTCTCAGTCCAGCTGTGATGCTAAACTGCTCTCTAATCATTATTGTCTATTTTCCCTGGTTTTCATCTTACCTCTCTGTAAATTGTGTGCATGCATCTGTAAACAGAAATTATATTTGCATTATGCAAGTAGGTCTGTAAGTTCAGATCAGTATGCAAAGGCTTGTACAGAGGAGCAGAATACAGAATACAGTATTTTAGTCCCAGTTAATTCTGAGATTGCTAGGACCTTCTTCCAAACTCTCATTGAAACATACCTACTTAAAGGGGATTTATGACCAATTCATAATACAAGATAAATCTCTTCAGTGGATGTCATGTCAATGACTAGAAGGAATAACAGCAAAAAAGGCTAGCCTGCTTTTTGGCCATGAAAGGTAATTAAATTGAATACATAATGTTTCTGTACACACACTTCCTATATTGTTTTCCATTTCTGCTTCCAAGGCTATTGAAATTAGAGTTCTCAAAGAAGAGGGCAAGCAAAAAATGGGGGCTGGGAAGTAAACAGTAGATGACACTTTAGGCAGCGAGTTAGCCAAGAACTATTTAAATTATCCTTTTTTAATTAAAGCATGGGAAGCTCCCAAAGATAACAGATTTAGCTTAAAGAGGATCAAAAAGATATCAGAGATAATCTGTCCTAGAACAATTCCATCAATAAAACAAACAAAAAAATACTGCTTAACATTTGTTTTAACTTTACCATAGTCCACACTAAACACAAGTAGTTCATGCAAATCTAAATGGAGGAACAGAGTGGAAACGTAGAGACTGCATCAGTGACGTAAATGCTGAAGTTAAGGCCCTTGTATACACACACCCATTTTAAATTTCCAAACAGCACTGATAGGGACTCAGAACAGGACAGGACTGTCATTTTCAGTCACAGCTTTTTGCTCTGACATACACTTCTGTGATATTGCCAAAGAATAACAATGTATGTATTCATAAACACTCCCTTACCCTTTGGTTCTTGAATTAGAAAGTTTCTTAAAAGAAGTTTACACAGTTAGAAACATGAAACAAAAAAATAAGTAAGTAGTAAATCCCAGATTTTTTTAATATAAAAATTACTAATGGTTTATATGCAGTTAATTATTAAAAAAAAAAAAAATCTTTGCTAAAGCTACAAGTACAATTTCTTAATATAGTATTTTTCTACCTTGTACCGGTGGTTCTTGTGAATGCTGTTCTGGAAGCAGTCCATACAGAGTACACAAGTTGGATCAACTGCACAGTCTCTGCAACAAAAATGGTAACTGGAAAATGCTCTAAAACAAACAAATGGAATTTCTGTGCACAGAAGAAAATGCTGCTCTGAGGTTAACAACAGATTCAAATTATAAAAACATTTGGCTATTCCACATCACAGAAAGAAGATGAAAGCCGATCTTGCTACACTTGAACCATGTACTCCAACATGTTATATATACCAGATTCTATCAGAAACATGGTCAATTTCCACTTTCAAAACTTGTTGCTAACATATTTCTGCTTCTGCTAAGAACAAGCAGTTATTAAAAGCCATAATGACTTTGAAGTAATCTTTATCAGTTTCCCACAATTGTAGCCAGTCTGCTAATGAAACTTTTACTGCACTTCTGCAAAGCTATGTTTCTAACTTCTAGAAGTTAGAAGTTAAAATCAAAGGAGAATTCCTTTTCAAAATGAGTCAAAGAATATATATTTTGAAATCCAATATCAAAGGATTCAGTCATGCACTCAAATAATACCTGAAAATCCAGAATTACATTCATGGGCAGCCTAGTTCCAGTTTTTTCTATGTTTATATATATATTTACATATGCTTTTTTATATTGCCCTTATTCCCTAAAACATGGTCACTCTTTTTTCTTTAGAGGCTGTTTCATTCTATGCAAAATGTGTTTAATGACAACATAACAAGTTTTTTGTTTTACAGCATTGTTCAACATGTGATTCAAACCTCCTTCACAATACATCTAAAATAGTATGGTATTTTTGATTACAGAATTACTTTCCTTTCAAACCTTTAGGTAATAATAGTTACAATATAATTTAATACTTCTCTAACATTCATTTATTACCATAGATCTACCACAAGGTGAGTTAAAAGAAATAAAACCAGAAGCACCTGCTACATTTGAAAGCCCAATTCAAGACATTTAGATTTCAGTATTTCAGAGCTTCTATTATTTTAGCATTTCAGAAGCCTAAAGCAAATGTATATTTAGCTTCAGTTGCAGTAGTATCATATTTTGTATAAATACTACCACATTTTTGCAAGACAGGAGCTCAAAAAAAATAAGAAAGAGAGACCACCTCTGAGATACACAGCTTTGTCTTTTTGCCTGCTATCATATAAGAACTCAGCAGAGGAAGGAACAGAATTATTCCTGTTACAGCAGTACTAAACTGCCTTGACCACTCTTTTCCTTTGCACAATCCAATGCCACATTCACTATACGTTTTCTAGCAAACACATAAGAACTTCTTCAAAGACCAATCTCCTATCATAAGGAACATTAACTTAATCCTAGAAAAAGCTGAATAGTATGAAATTGATTAAAATGTTACAGAGCAATTCATAAACAAAGTTTATGAGAGCTTTACTGGCCATAATATTCTTTTTTCCTTAATAATATTTTTGGGGTATTTCTGATGCAATTTTCTAGGCTTTTAAATTATACTGAAAACCACAATAAAATATTCCAGCACAGTTACAAACTATACCTAACAGAAAGACCTCTGGCTTTTTTATATTTTTTCCCACTATTCATATTAATATAGTTGTATTAATTTAATTAATAAAATTAATTATATCAAATCAATGTGCCGCCATCTTTAATACAGTCCAGGATGTGAAAGAAGGTGAAAAAATAACCATTGGTCACCTAGCTATTGCTTGAGCAAAGGATTGACGATGCTCAGAAGTCCTGGATCTTGTTTCAAGCTTTGAAAGGGTGAGTACTATACAGTGCACCGATTCTTATGCCTGCTCTCCTTCAATTCAGGTACAGACCCCATACTCATACCTTATCCAGTATTTTTAACCAATTTCAGTACCTTTAGTACACTTTCCACTTCCTTCCCTATTTCTCTGTAAGAGCCTGCTTTTCATACACAATTTTCCTCATTCTAACATGGTTTGAAATGTGAAGCAAATGCCACTGTCAGTTAAGCAAAGACATACCATAGCACACGCAATGACTAGCGTGCAGCACAACTGATTTTATTAAGCCACTTTGCTGCATTATCTCACATGGGAACATTCATGATAACATTCCTTCATTCTTACCTGCAAGAGTATGTTGCTTCCCCTCCTTTGAACACCTTCCCACAGAGTTGGGAGGTTCCACTCTGTTGTAGTTTCTCCAGGAATATGTCTGGGTCTTCCCCAAACAAATAACATTCCAAGGGGTATAATATTGCTGCTTGGACCATTTCCTCTTGTTTCTCCAGCAAGGGGTCCATTTCAGCTGAGTAAATATTTGGCACATGTTTTGCCAAGCACTGTAAAAACGTAGCTTGGAAGTTGAATCTTTCATCGCACCACTGCAAGAAAAGTACACCGATGGAGAAATATAAATGAATAAACAAACATAAAGAAAGTAAGATTAAGCACTTTTTCTGTGAACCCAAATTTCTTTACCACATCAGAAGCCAGTTCTGCAAGTAATAAAACCCAGAAAAACATGGTTTCTCAAGAATTTCTCTGCTATTTTCCTTTCAATACCCACCACAGTAACCTATGCTCCCTTGAAGTATTCTACTAAAACACTCTGAGGCAAGAGTTAGCAAGTGCTCTGCTACTGTAGAGCAACCCATGCACTAATTAATTTTCAACTACATGCTTTGCCAACAGGCCGATACACAAGTCTTGATGTCTGTTCAGTTGCTGACAAACGGGAACAGGAGCAGCAGTAGGTTTCCCTCTTAGCTGAGAAAGAAGTTTGGGATTCAACTCCTTAGCCTGCTAAGGCAAAATGTGCAGTAACAATTATCTCTGAAACTGTTACCCTTCAGTAAAATTTTGTTGAAACTGGTCATTAGGGTTCAATAGTTACTGATGGAAAAGAAGCCCAACTGATTATGTAAGCTTAATGTCCTTGGGAAACTACACTAAAATGAAATTTCATGTTTATAAAGCAATTAATGAAAGTACTTGTGTTTCCACTTGAGGTTCTTATTTTTTCTTAAATTAAGTCCCTAATCTTATTTGCAAGTACTCTAGTTCTCTGAACAGTTCTCTCCAATTGTTCTATTTCTGTCCTTCAAATCTGAATATTCTTTCTTTCACATTATTCCCATTACTTTGAAATATCTTTTGGTTTTCGCCACTGCAAATCAGACATCGAGGCTCCTAAATACAATGTCCTTTTATACACAACATTGATTTATGCCAAAAAAAAAATAATTTGCAGAACAAAGTATCTACTGATATTTTGGCCATCAATCTTCCTTAGCATTACCCTTAGGTAGTCCATTATTTCACTTATCATGGTGATCCATGAACTCAAAAGTTATGAAAGAAAATTCGTGATGGAAAAGAGAAGCCCTGAATAATGTGGCAAAGCACGAGAGCAAATTTGTCCTCAAATCATCCTAGATTATCCCCATTTTATAAGTGCAGGTTGACCATAAATTACTTTGAAACATGATTTATTAATTACTTCACTAACTGACATTTGTTTAGCTCTAACTTCTGTGTCAAATTTGATGCCCAAAGATTCCGACCTGTAAAAAGAAGCATTAGGAACTATAAAACAGAAAAGTGGAAAAAAAAAATATTAATCTCCATC
>JANHGB010036997.1:0-12020 GCA_026283785.1 Coracopsis vasa | reverse complement strand
CACAGCCATTCATGGGGAAATATTATTAATAAGTAACAAAAGAGTAGATATATAGTGAAGACACATCTCCCCCCGGGGCAGAGGCCGACAACCTGCTGTGGGTGGTGCAGGTGAGTGGGTCCGGGCTGCTCCCCTTCGGGGTCCAGCGGGCTGCGGCGAGGGGGGGGCTCGGCGGGCTGGCGATGGCCTCCCCGCTGCGGCGAGAGGCTCTGACACCTTCTGCTGATAACGTCCCCCTTTGCTATCACGGAGGGTCGCTGTCAAGCCAAAGTTACAGGTGTTCGGCCAGAACACCCGAAATAAGATGTGCGTGGTAGAAGCGAGTAATTAAAGCTCTAATTATCACACTATCCTAATAGCACCCGATCCGGTATTATCTACTGGGATAGTAGATAATGCCTGTCCCCTTCCAAAGCTCAGGGAAGTTGTGTGCATAAGAAAATAGTTACACAGATTTTTAGGAACGGAAGGTATTGGGCCAGTGTAAGAGCGACGTGTGTTAGGTTAAATGTGCACAGCTTTCTTTCCAGGTTGCACGTAAATGCGAATTAACTTGGCATAGTCTAGGAGGTGAACTGTCACGTCTGGATGCGCCTGTAGCCTCTCTTCGACTCTTTCCCCTAGAGCATTCTTGAAGCACTTAGTATATAACTGACCGCAAGCTGTGTATTTACGGGTAATCAACGCTTGAGATGTCACAGCGATTGCATGCAGTTCCTTCTAACAAATAGGCTGCTTTTGCTGTTTTGCTTTTATTCTCAAACCCAAGGACACTTTGCTTAAATGTACTAGTTGCAGGCAGTGCTCTTGGTGCATCAGCCAAATGTATTATTAGTCCTTATGTTCTCTCCAATTGCTATGTATTTTCAATGTCAATTTTTTCAGTAATTTTTCCTTAAGTAACTTAGGGCTTATCTCTACTGCAGAATAGATTTCAAGATGAGAGATATGCTTGAATTAATATAGATAAAGCCCCTATCTTGAGTTGCTATCTTGAAGAGACTCAATTACAGCAGCATATACCAGCTGCAAAGCTATGCTGACAAGCAGCGTGCACAGCTCCCTGCAGCTTCTCCCATGTTCTCTCTGTGTTACTTCAAGTGTAGTTCTCCCAGGAATAGGTCACAGTGCAGCTAATTTGAGACTTGGCTTTTCTTTCAAGTGTTTATGTTCTCTTTCAGATCTGCCCTTTAACAGATGCTTTATCATAGACCCAACTTGGAAATTAATCAAGCACTAAATCCAGCATTGTGCCTGATGATGTTGTGGGAAACGGGCTTCAGGCTCCCTGGTGACTTCAGAGGCCTAACTTCGGTCACTGGATAGGGCCTTTTGTAGATCTTAAACTTGTATCATAGTAGAGGAAAAAAAGAGGGAAGATCTTTGTAGAAAATCAGGCTTCCCAAACACTGACTGATAAAAGGTTGGGAATTTACAATCTCCATTGTTATTGGTACAAAGTCTTGTAAGACTTTTGCCCAAGCATCTGGAAACAGCAAAAATAGAAGTTTTTATTTTCTCTGTTTGACTGCTAAGATGGATGAATTGCAAATCCACAGGCTGAGGAGAAGCAAAATAGGACATTGTATCCTTGTCAGTGGTTGAATTAGGTTTAATGTATTGAGGTAGTTTTACTGTTCTTTTTGATTCATACTAGCTTGAATATTAATAAAAATGAAGTTAAGGTTATGTCTGAAAATGTTTACCTTTTTTAGCATCCAATTCTGATATAGGCAAAAGTTACATATAAGCAAATGGGGAATTTTCCTAAGCAGAGTTAAAAAACTGTTTTCAGACAATGCTTCCTACATGTTCAAATGACTGAGTAAGTAAAAGCTAAGGCATTTTGTCTCCAAGGTATTTCATCTAGAGTTCTCAAAATGGAAGAAGACCCAGGTTTATCAAATTGAATGTAAAAGTTAATGTTTCTATTTCTCAGTCAGTGATATCATCAGATGGCCATGAGCATGTGCTCACTGGTTTTTGAGTGTCAAATTTGTTTAAACTGAAGGGGATAAGTTACTAATTCACTGAAATGAAATGGCAGGTGGAATTGAAAGCATCCCCCCAAGATTTACTTTGGACATACGTGAAAAACTATAATATTAACAACAACAAAAATCTTACTTTTCTTATTCTCCCCATCCTACCCTGTAGGTGTCTTCTGATGTGAGGGCTTTGACTGTTCATAAATGAACAGCACCTTTTGCAGTTATGTGCAAGTGGTGTCATCATTTCTTGGACAATCTTTGTGTTCATGAAGTACATGGAGTAGGCTCTAAACACACTCATTAGCTCCATTAAAATGCAGGGGTAGGATGTTATAAGTCCTTCCACCCAGCTGCTGGAAATGTCACACCAGGTACAAAATTAGTTATCGGTATGCTTCAAGTCCTAGGTGACTTTAATCTCATCTTGCTTTGCAGAACTACTTATTATTCTCTCTTGCAGCAAGATCATTGTGTTGTACCAGAAGCTCACAGAATTTGAAAGTCAACAGGCCACTTAAAGCCATCAAAACTTGCTGTAGATAGCTAAGTATTTCCTCATATTATTGTATGCCCTTAGATTGAAAGAGATTTTCTCAGTGTAAATATGATTTTAGGGGTTAGAGATGCAATGTTATATGTTTGCTCTGCTTTTTTTCTTCCCTAATCATCCACTTCTGTTTCTCCCTGTATCTCATATACTGATATGAATCACTATGACTGCTCTTATGTTGCATTCTATACATGGTTTTGCAGAACAAACTGGGCAGCAATAACCCTCTGCTTGAGACAGCGTTTATTTTTTCTCTTTTGCAGGTGTCAGATATTCATATCAGTAGATTTCAGGATCCCAAACGAGCTCCTGACTTTGAAAAATTCTGTTCCGAAACAATTGATATAATTCAGCCAGCACTTGTTCTAGCAACAGGTGAGCAATTCAGCATGTGGATTTCCTGTTGAATGTGCTGTTAAAGGAAGAGCGAACAAGGAAACTTTAAAGCCTTAAGGTGTCTTGAGCAGTGGCAATGGAAGCAGAAGAGAATAGCTTTGGAGCTTAAGAGAATTAGGTTTTGTTCAATGAGCGGGTCTGACAGTGTTTAGTGTGTACTATATGTAAGAGACATAATTACGCAATATGGTTACTGTTTTTCCAATACTTACTACTTCACCTTAGTTGTCCCTAGCAGCTCCCTTCCTTCTTGTCCTCCTGCTAGTAACTCTACATCAGTCTTCACTATTTGAAATTATAGAAGTTATCAATGTCTGTGATGAGTCATTAAAAGCCAGTTCCTCTCTCAGAACGATCCCTGCTCATTTGTATGAAATTCACCTATCAATTAATGTAAGATTTCATTGCTGCTTTCTGTTTGACCATATCGTACCAAGACAGGTGAAATGAGCCTTGCCATTCCATTTGATAGCTTGCTATTGAAATGGATTAAGTTTTGGCAAGCAAATTAAAAAAAAAACCAACTTTGAGCCATTACTATATGCAAGGCTTTAGAATGTTAATGCTAGACCTGGACTTTTGTTTCTACAGGGAGTTACATATCTGCTGCTTGCTTTTTAAGTTAAGAGTTCAGAAGTAGTTAGCATTCATCTTTTAACTAGCAATGCAGGAAGGCATTACTGTATGAACAGAGCTGGGAATGATTCGAACCCTAATTGGAGCTTGCGGGCATACAGAAGGTGTGAAGTTAAACAAAGCTTCTCTGACTACAATCTTCAGGTATAATGAAGATGTCATAATCGTCTTTATTTTGGCATGGCATTAGTGAAAGTGCTGCAGTGATGTGGCTGATAGATGTTTTGACAGGCTGCCACATCTACGTTAGAAGGTACTTACCCTTGTGGTAACCTCTCATAGCAGATGACAGGACTGTTTGATGCACTTACTCTAGGACACATGGATGGCATGCTTGCCTAGTTACGGTATTTGTGTAAGCCTTGCCTTTGTGCACTTTCAGGTGACCTGACAGATGCGAAGACAAGAGATAAACTGGGATCTGAGCAGGTAGAAGTAGAATGGAAAACTTACCAGTCAATCCTGAAGAGATCAAGGGTCATGGAAAAAACCAAGTGGATAGACATCAAAGGGAATCATGGTAAGAAGGAAATTAAACACCTCTTTCTTTCCTGAGATTACTGAGCTGATTTAGACAAGTTAGAATATAGAGGTAAAATAAAAATAATCTAAAGAATATAGTACTTAGTAGCACATTAGTGGTGGCTATGAATCAGTAGAAGGGCTTGACATCTACATGTTTGCTTCACCAAGGGCATGCTTTGTTTAGAGGCACTTTCTGGAATATTAGTACCAGGAAAGAAGGAGTCTTCATTTATCGCTTTCAAATAGTAGAACAGAGCTTTAGATGTTAGTTTCCAGGTCATTAGCTTATATACCCCCTTTTTTAATCGAAGGGCAAACTGCAACCTTACCCTACTGAAGAAATGGTTTGAATTTACTTTTCATAGATCTGCTCCCGTAGGTTTAAGTTTAAAAGTGTCACACATTCAGCATGTAAAGGAAAATTAGTTTCTTTTGAACAGAAAGAACTCCTAGAAGTTTGTACACATCCTAGTTGTTGCTACATTCTAAGCAGTCAAACACAAGCTAACAACCTTTTAGGCTATATAAACCAGCTGTTACAAGAAGGGCAAAACTAGGAAGCCTAACACTTGGGGGAAAAAAAGTGTGTATGTTGTCATATACTGCCCATATATGACTTCTTACTCCTATTTCCCTATCAGGCCTCTGTTACCAGCCTTACTGTTACCAGCCTTACTGTTACCAGCCTTAATGGTGGAATTCAGCTTCAGGAGAAACCTCCCTAAGTTGCTGTCTGTTTTATACATGCTTTTCTCTGATGCTATTGCTACTTTATTTTCCTTGCATGAGTTAGGTCTTACCTATAGAGAATGTACCCAGTCCAAAAAGCCTTATGGCCAAAGTAGAAACACATGGTTAGCTTTTAGCCACTAAATGACAATTTACATTCCCAAAACAACTTTAGCTTTGAATTGAAACCTGAATGAGAAAACTGTTCTTGCTTTTAGGTCTACTGCCTCAAGTATATCTTGTGCCTGCTGAGACAGTTTTATTTCAACATAAGGAAATAAAATACAGAGGTCAATGATCAATTTAATCTTCATTTCCTTTTTCTCTCCCTTACAGATTCATTCAACATTCCACACCTGAATAGCATTCGGAATTATTACAGGTACTTTTATTTACCATTATATTCAAGATCAAACTCACTAGATGATACTGTTTTCAGTTTCACATATATGCTTTTTTCACTGACTTTCCTATAGTCCAGGATCATTTTTGCTATTCCCCCTCTCATTTCCATTGCCAGTTAGTAGACCAGACTAGACTGAGTAAATAGAACATTCTTTGCACAGACTTCTTATTTCTTATCCCTCTGTGTTTTGTAATTGAACATATTGTAAATCTGCCTGTGGCTAGGAAATGTTCTGTGTTACGTGTTCAGTTTCCTCAGAGCAGTTGTATGATGTATTTCTGTTCCCAGAGAATGCCTTTCCTCAAAATATATGAAAAAAAGAAGAAAGCAAGAGAATACTTCACTTTTTAAAATGTTCTTTTTGTGTGCCCAAGAGGGCTTTTGAGGTCATATGGGTCTAAATTTTTTCCAAGCCATTTTAGAAAACTGAAAGTAGAGCAGGAAGAAGGCAGATGGTGATGATGGGTGGACAAATATCCTTGAGGAACACATTTGAGATTTAAATGTGAAGATGGGGAAACTTCCCTTTCTTCAGCTGGCTATTTTGCTTGCACATTGTAAAAGCAACCTCAGTTGTAACTTGTGTTTAACTTTGTGCCCTTCACATCTGAACAAAAAATCTTGTTTCATAATTTTGGTGGTGCTTTCAGCTTTGACTCTTTGGAACTGGAGGAGGACTTGGAAATCGAAACTCGACTTTAATTCACGCTTTTAAGCCATCACTTTTCAATAAGATGACAGATTAAACATCTGATATCTGAGCAGATATGTTTTCCCATAAATTCTGTGGGATAGGATCCTACAGCAGCTGCATTTTCAGGAGAACATGAAATTCACATGTAGATTTACCATAAAGGGATGAATGTAGGGTGCTAACAAGGCTTTTGGATGCGCTAGTGCAGTGCAGTCCACATCCCTGTATCTTTTGCCACAGTTGTGGCTACATGACAATCTATTATCAGTCTTCCACTCTAGTTTAAGGCTGCTATCAGAAGTCCTAGTGACACACATGGGAAGATGCAGCACCATTGAATTTGCCAGATCATCCATGAATTGTTGGTTGGCCTGGACAAGCTTATTGTTTGGAAAGATGCATGGATCACCTGCCTCTAGTCTACACTGAAGATGCACTGATAGTGTAGGCTTAAATTTTAAACTAACAATAGTGCGTGTGCCTTTAACATAGTAGAGTAGACCAAACTGTTCTAACTTACTAACAGGAAGAGAGAAAGGAATGTTCAGCTGATGGGGAAAGGAACATCATGGGACTGATAACAACTAAGGAGACAGTAAATAAGACCAAGTATGCCAGCCTTCAAGACAGCAGAGCGGTACACAACGGAGGGTGAGACTGGAACAGAACACAAGCAAAGACATTCCAACTGCTAACTCGTCACTAGGACCTTGAGAGTGTACACAAGCACTGAGGTCATTCAGTAAACACAGTGAGGAAGACTACCAGTGACAACTGTCACAGAAAGACAGAAATTTTAGGTTATGATGCTGACATTCCAGTTTTCTTATTGAAGTTCATAATAATAACTTTAACATCAAAAAAATAAACATTGTGAAAGGGACTTTATGGCGTTGGAAGTATTGATTTATATCTGAAACTTGTTTTTAATATATTGGCTTCAGGACAACCTTTCTGGCAATTTCACTGTTTATTCTGACTGGTGGAGAAACAGTGATATGAATTGCTTTCCAGATGCCTGTGTTCAAACTGTAATCATCATCTGAACTCAAGGATGTTTTAGCTTCCACATATCATGGAGGGATTTTAAAAAAAAAAGCAACCACACCAAAAAGCCCCAAACCCCAAAAAACCAAACTCCCCCCTCAGCCTAACAAGTTTTAGTTAATCTCAGATTTACTTACAATTATTTTAGTTACATAATTTAAATCTTAATTGAGCAATTTAGTAGGTACCATTTGTTGTAACGTTATCTGTCTTTGCCAATGGAGGATATGTGCAATTCCCATCTAGCATAAAGTATCAAAAGCACTTCCATTTTAGAAGTTAAAAAAAATGAAAATACGTGTCGTCAATGGAAAAAGAGCAACCAACAAATATATTCATTATTACATGTGTTTATCATAGCAAATATTAGCATAAAACCATGGAGGGGAAAAAAGGTGGAATTAGTTGGCATGTCTTGTGCATCCTTCCCTGTTTACAGATCTCTCTAAGAGTATTTCAAGATTAAAATTCAAGAGCGTAGTTAACATCAGGTAACATGCAAAAGTGCCGCAACACTTTTTGCTCTCTTCTACTCTGAGTAATTCTGATGACATTCCACAGATATCAGGAGAACTGGTAAGATTTGCTGTGTCAAGAAATGAGAAAGAGCAATAAGCAAGAGGAAATGCTGCATCCTTTGCTATGTATAAGATTTGGTGTAGTGTAGTTTTTCTGGTTTGGATCTTCTGGAAAATAACTGGAAAGGTTCAATATTTCTTTGGTTCAAGATCATATTTCATTAGCCAACAGCTGATCATTCTACATCATAGTAACGTAAGAGACCAACAAATCATAGAATGACTAGGACTGGAAAGGACCTTAAGATCATCTAGTTCCAAACCCCTGCCATGGGCAGGAATAGTGGAGACAAGACTTGATGTCCCTGATACTTCTAGGTAAGCAAAGAAAGATTCTTTTTGAAAAACTATTTCAGATACCAACAATAAACACAAGACAGTAACTTTGTTTTCCTTTGCAGGTCTCCTTTAATTAAGAGTCGTGTAAGATCCTGCTGTCCCTTCATGTTCCCTATTTGTTTTGTATCATTTATACTGCTGGCCTATCCTTTATCCATAAAAACGTACCATGTAGCTCAGAGAAAATGTATTTATGCTAACACTTTTCGAAATGTTTATGTACTAACCTGCTGCTTGTCTTATATGACGTATGTGATGCATCTTTGAAGTACAGAATCTCAATGCCATTGATGTTTAAGAAGAGCCTTTACTGCAGTAACAAGGTGGAACTAGATCTAATGCAAGAAATTTTGCATTTATACTACACAGGTCATTTTTGTCAATGCTACAAGCTTTCCTAACAGCAATATTTCCATTTTATTTTGGCAGGAAATACTCTGCCTGGCATAAAGATGGCTCTTTCCATTACATCCACACCACCCCTTTTGGGAACTATTCATTCATCTGTGTGGATGCCACACTAAGCCCAGGCCCTAAGAGACCCTATAATTTCTTCGGGATTTTAAACACGGTATTTTATGAGTCTTGGCATTCCATTTTGCTGCTGGTTTACTTCTATAATGGCTTGTTTGGGGGGTTGTTTGGGTTTTTTTATAAAGAAGAATTGTCTGGAAGATTTGTGCTCATCTAAAAGAGTCTTTATGTTTTTAAGTTATTAGGCATTTGGGATATTTATTTAGAAAAATCAGTCTGCCTCTTAACATGTAAGGTATCTGTGTTTTCTCTCTTAAATAATTCAGTACAAAAATGTCAAATTAGACATTTTAAGGACACTGTCAGTAGTTTCTTAGCATTTAGCTAGGCTTGCGTGAGAATTTCCTTATATGCTGTAAAGTTTAAAACAAAATCAAACTTTCTCATTTCTCATCTCCTTTTTGCTTTGCTAGATGCTTTTGTTGTTGTTGTTAATATTACAGATTAGAGAGTTGCACTTCTCAATGGAATAATTTGAAAGATAATGCTATAAAGAAATGTGGCATTTATGAAAGTGAGGTCTGATCTTCTGAGACCACAAAATTTACATGGTATTGTTTTCAGAATAATATTAATGCCAATGTTTAAACCACGTATCATCTTAGATAACATTTTCCTTCCATTTTATTTTTTCCTCTGTAGTTTATTGATATGATTTTGTTCTTGAGATACTCTTCTGAAGTGTTGGCAAAGAGTTACTGCGTTCTGGTAAAGAGATGTCATGTTTTGTCTATGATAAAGACCTCAGGGAAAAGTAAAAAGTTCTCCCTCTAATCTTGTCTAAAGGAGGCTGGACGTCTAATGAAGTGTTTGTAAAGTGCTTGGTGATGCTTAGATAAAATGTGATGTAGGAGTGTTGAGTACTGTTCTCACTGTTTACTGTAATCCATAGTGAGTGCAGTAGATTTGCAGACAAACTCTCAAGAAGCTAAGAAATGCTGTTGAGTCTAGAGCTCCTTGGCTGCAGTAAATCAAGGATGTGCTTGCTATTTACCAGTAGCAGGAGTCCAGAGAGCATCATTTCAGATTTTTGCACAAAATTGAAGGTAGATACCTGTAAGAATTAAACCTCTGCCAGGAATTTGAAAAATAAATTAGATTTGTATTAGTGACTTGATTGCATAGCTTAGATAAAAATATTCTTAAAGCCCAAATTCATAAAGGCAAATGAAGTATCATTTCACTTGATAAGCCCATTACATTAACCCAGAATGGTATTCTGGATTAATTCTTTTTGAATATACCTTTATTTCTGTTTCCTTTGTTCGTGCCCTTCAGTGTTTCTTTTCAGGTAGGAGGGAAAAGAATATGTTGGTGATTCTCTGCGTTACCCTAAAAGATGATCTGCAAAATGGTGGAAGAGTGGATTTATGTTCTTTTCCGGTTTTAGTTTTCCTGCCTACTCTGTTAGACTTTGAGATCCTATTAGTACTGGGATTCTCTCTGGACAGTGAGTGGCTTATTTAATATTGGAAGTCAGACAAGTAAAGGAGAGGAATTTTACCTGCTGTGTAAAGTTTTGCTTAACTTTAACAGCAATGGCTGAATAATATTTTCAAGATTCAGCATCATAATTCATCCAGTTAAATGACTGAAGCATATGGTGCACAGTTTGTGGTCTTTCATGCCTATAAAGGCCATCCTACAACTTAAGAGATAATATGGATGATAACTGTAAGGTAAAGATATTTGTAAAGTCAACTCAAGTGCGTTATCTTTGACTATATAATATAATATATAATAAGCAGCAGAAGAGATAGAAATATCATTTACAAAATCCTTCTTTATATTATGCTTTTCCTATGTTCTCTTGCAAGGAAGGTGTTGAGTGTCTTGTTTTTGCTTTCTTTTTCCAGCACTGGATTTTAGAGATAGGTCTAGTAGTACATTTTGGTCATGACCAGGTCCCAGGAGCAACTGAGAATATTCTCTTTATTAATGTCTTTCTGCTTTCCTTTTGCTGTTCTTTCCAAGTAGCCTGAATGTTAAACAGCTTTGTTTGGTTGTCTTTCAAACACCTGCCCATTTCAGAATCAAATGGAAGAACTCTCTTTGATGGCAACACAAAGTCTGCGCAGCAATCATAGTGTCTGGTTTGGCCATTTTCCCACCTCAACAATCATCTCCCCGGCCCCAGGAATACGAGCATTGATGAGGTAAGAGCTTTCTTTTATTCCTATATGTTTTCAGTCTGAAGTATGTTTCTTGCCCCTCTTCACATACTTGTCTGTCACTTTTCAGGTTTTCTGCAGTGGTATTTCCTTCCTATCCAAATAATCACAATTCTTATGTTCTTCTATTAGTTCTGCCACAGCCTATTTATGTGGACATCTCCATACACTGGGTGGGCTGATGCCGGTCTTGCATAGTCAGCACCGTGGCGGCACTCTGGAACTTGAACTGGGAGACTGGATGGATAATAGGAGGTAAGTAAACCCTAGGTGAGCAAATTGTCATATGGAACCTACTGGTTATGCTGTGATTCCATTTTATGCTGTTTGGAGAACTTGCAAGAAGCATTAGATCTGCCTGACTGGTTATTACTATTGATGTGTTTAAAAAATTTTTCTATGCATAAGTTTGGGATTTTTTTTCCTCCATACCAGCAGTGTGCTAATAAATTAAGTAGAGTAATTTTTAGATTAATTCTTGATATTTAGAAATTAAAAAGAAGACCTCTCAATGTCCATTTAGGATGCATTTAGTATTCAAATAGACAAATTATAATAAATTGTAATAAAATTCAGCATCACTACTTCAAAATATCCATGTTTTGCACCAGCTGTTAGAATTTTAGAGACAAAAACTGTCTGCCTAGAAAATATTACCTTAGCAGTGTATCAAAAAGTGTCTAATGCTACACGGGATGTATAGTAGTATACTAGCTTGTATATTAGCTTTTATTCTGCAGTAATCTCAATAAAGATACTTGTATGCCTACAGGAAGAGAACACACTGAGGTCTATGTCCATAACTAGAGTACCTACCCAGACACTGTAGTAATGTACATTTTATTTGAATTCTATAACATCCATTTATCTGATTCATGTGCAAAATTCAATAGATGTTGACATTTGGAATTTTGAGTAACGCTTGAGTGATTTATAATAAAATGAAGCTGATCAGAGGTAACCAGCTGTACGGTTAATACAGGAGAGTTGGTTAAGGTAGGATCAGCTACAGAAGAGAGTAAATGAAAAGTAAAAGACACAAGTTCTGTTTTGGACCTTGGGAAGCATGGGAATCAGCAGGGCATGCAGTAGTTTGTATTAACAAAATTTTTTCCTTTCATTATAGGTACCGGATCCTTGCATTTGATCATGACCTCCTGAGCTTTGCAGATCTTACCTTTGAAGAATGGCCTGTAGTCCTCATCACCAATCCCAAATCCTTCCTTTACAGCAGTTCTGCTCATGAACCACTAGACAAAATTCTTTATTCCACTCATATCAGGTACCCTGTAATCTCCTGATTTTACAATATTTAACTATATTATGATAGTCGGGGTCATTTTTGGTTATAATGGACATCTACATATGCATAGACATAAACCTTTTTTTTTAAATGTGTGTGTCCATTGTTCTCAGATTTCACT
>JANHGB010036995.1:0-23236 GCA_026283785.1 Coracopsis vasa | reverse complement strand
GCCTATCTTGTTGAGCTTCCTAGTGTTGGCTCTTTTTCTAACTGAGAAAAACTTTTAGTTGTGCATTTTTAGGTTTTTTTAGTTTTGCTTTTTTAGAGAAAGCTTTATTCTTTTCTGAAGCCTCAAAATTCAGACCATGAGAAAGGTTATCTTTTTTTTCCCTCTTACATTTCACCAAATCTAAAATTACTTTCTCTTTGGTTTGCATTTCAGGTATGGTTAGTGTGAGAAAATGGTTCTTCTAGTTTCTTATTTTCATTACTTCTGATCAGGTCTACTTATTCTTATGTTGCAGAGATCTTTCTTAATTTGTCGCAGCACTCCCCACATTTACATGTATTTGAAACACCTTCTGGCTGAAGGAAATGAGCTATCTCAGAAACTACTAAGGGTTTCCTAGCGAGGAGTGTAGGGAGTGCACATGTTGCCATGTCTGATTCAGTCAGAATCAGCATGGAGCGCCTAGACCCATCTGTGTGGAAGATCTGCTTCATAGCACAAGTGTGCCTGTTTAAGACATCTGGCTGTTAAAATAACAGTTTACCATGAAGATTTAGGGAGTTATTTGGCAGAGACATAACAAGCATGAAGAGATTTGATATATGATCACTCCCCAATTCTGTCATCGGGAAGTCAGTCGGCATGAGACTTAGCCACTGACTTTCAGTAGCAATCCATTAAGGACCTAAGAAATTTGGAGATCTGAACTTACTGTGGGATGAGGACAATAGGGTTTGCCGACGAGAAGTTAGAAAGTCAAAAAGTTTGCTACAATATCCAGACACCTCTACGGAATCTTTCTTACATACAATCAAGACATTTTATATATGCGTTTTGATTTTGATTTGGTTTTTTTTCCCCCCTGTAATTTTCCCTCACAAACCTGTCTTCTAAGATTTCAATTATCTTTAAAAGACAGTTCATTTGGCTGCTGAATTTCTGTCTGGCTTTCACAATGTGATCTTTGGGCTCCATGGAGAGTGGAAGAGTCTGTGGTCTGTAAACAACTTCTAAGACTACTTCTGGAATATGACCGAGGAAAAAAGTTCACATATATTAACTATACATGAAGTTGCATTGGAAATTTTTTAGGTGTCTACAAACATCAGAAGTTTGAAAAATCACTGATTTAGAATATGAATACTTTGCTAGCTGAATTACAGGTGCTAAGGATTGCCCTCTTCTTTTCTTTTTAGTCTTTCCTAGGCATTTTGGCTCTGGAAACTAGAATTTGGTATTTGCCTTTTGGCTGGTGGCATGATGCAGTTTTCTTGAAGTCTTTTCCTGGAAGACATCACATTTTATTTTTCATTGTGAGTTTTATGGCTGGGTATTGGGACTAGTGCAAATAACTGTAAAGTTCTTCTGGCTTAAGTATGTATTATCTGTGTATTAAAGAATATTAAAAGCCAACATGCATTAGAAAACAGTACCTAATAAAAGTTTCAAATACTAGAGTTCTGAGTGCTTCTGAAAATGTTAACACTTTTATTTTCTGTTTTCTATATTGTCATGCAAAAAACTCTTACAAATAACAGTTGAAAAGAACACTTAAGAGCAACTTGCTGTAAAAAAATACTTGGCAAATAAGCAAAATTAAGAAAAGATAAAACGTGGACTTTTTCTAGTTGCTCTCAGTTGTTGCTGCAACAAGTGAAGCAAACAGTAGAAAGTATTTAAAATTTGTTTTTATTTTAGTTAGCTATGTGTAAATTTTAAGTGTGGAGTAAGGCCACATCAAGGTATTGGCTTTGTTCTGAATTGGAAGATTGCTGTGTGGGTCTGAGAATGTGGTGTTAAGCAACCTGCTCTCCTGATAATGCATCTCAGGCTAAAAATTTATTTCATAGCACTGGATGCCAAAGTGCTCAATACCTTGCAGTATTGATTCCTGGCAACTTACAGGCTGATCCTGCATCAAAAAACATAGTAATTTCACTAGTGCATTCAGTTGGAGGTCATATAGCAGTGTCTTAGCAGGGTCTTGGCAGTGTTTGATATCTCAGTTCTAAATTACATGTTATGTGTTAATTTATCCAATTTATCCAATTTAATTTATCCAATGCCAGCTATAAGCAGTTACATGATGTTTTATAGAAACTTAAGTAATTTGAATGTTGAAGCTAATCATGAAGCTGACTATTGTAACCAGTGTCAAAGTTGGGAAATGAGACTGCATGGAAGTTAGTTACAGCTGGGGTGCATACAGAGGACTGCTGCCAGTGACAAAAGGTATTTGTGACAATACATGGGTTGAGGGATTGATGGAAGTTATGTGATTGTGAATTTAACCATATCCTTTCACCTGTCTGAAGCAATGGCATCTGTTGCCACCCCCTGTTCTAGTTCTCTGCTTATCTTATCTTATCTTATCTTAAGCAGATTCCAGCAGATATATATGATACCAGGCTGGTAGCCTGAAAAAGGGGACAAAGGGGACACATCAATGAAAGTTCAGTGAATGCTATTCTGAAGTCCCCAGGCAGCAACTGGAGCTTCCGTGGATATGTGCAATCTTTTGCCTGGCAGAGAGGAAGATGCAACAGGACTGCTATGAATGGGATTAATATCCTGCAAGGAAGTTTTCCTGACTGAGCTTCTATTTAGGATAAGTAGTATGTTGTCTAACAAAAAGCTGTAGTGAAAATAAGGTTCAGAAAGTCAAGCGCCCTTAGAGAATATTCATTTGCTACAGATTCCTGATTTAAAGTAGCGTTGCAGCTACCATTGAAAAGTCCATTCTTTATAAACCTCAGCAAACAGGAATAACTAAAAATTTTGGCAACCAAGAGTAGCTTTCGGTGAGAGAACAATGGAATACATTAAGGGGAAATAACTGGTCATTGCCATAAACATCTTCAGTTCTAATAAGTCTCCTGTATTTGGGCAGCAACTTTTCAGCTCTTGGCAGGCTTGTAGGATGTTCCACTGCAAAGAAAAGAATTTGGGAAACTGGGCAAGCCTGGCTGCAGTCTCTGACAGCTGGTAATGTATGGATCTGAAAATGGTGTGCATATTGTATAAAAGCTTCTTATGAGCAGCATGATTTGTGGTGCTCAAAATCATATTTCATAAAAACAGATGATAGTTTTTTAACCAGATGAATGTCAGTTCTATGTGAAGTGTTTCTTTCTTTTGACAGAAGTTGTGTGATTTATAATATGACTCATTTTCTGTACGTGCAATATTTTGGTTAAAAAATCACTTTTACGTGTGAAACATTTCACTCCCACTCAGAGTTGACAATAATATGAAAGAACTGCTGTAAAGTTTCTTTTCATCATCTCTTTTATTTAATAATTGTCAAAACTTTGAAGTAGGATGGAACTGAAATTGAGAATACACTACATATATATCAGAACAGCATTTTTGTTAATGAAGTCTGTTTGCAAAAATGCAGTATAGATTAAAAGCAGACATACCCTGTGTGGGCATCCATATAATCATCAGTAATGATTGAAAACAGATGTTGAAGCAGCCAAAATACTTTTTGAGTGTTGAAACTGAAACTTCTTTTTTTTTTTTCCTTTCAAAAATAGGTTTTTAGTCAAAAATCACCCTAAAAATAACTTTTTTTTTAAATGGTAATGAAACATAGAAAAAAATCTGTTGTTTGACCTAGAACTAGTTTTGCGTGGTTAAGATTTTGGTAAGAAAGCTAAAAGCTATTTATGTTCACATCAAAACAATTTTCTGTATCATTCTATTTTTAGGATCACTGCAAGGGTACTGGGCCTAAGATTTCCCAGCATATCAGCAACTAAAATTCAGAATGCTGAGTTGGCACATATGTTACTGAATATCCTCTAGAAAATATTAGAAATAATTATATTTTGGTTTTGAAAAACTAGCACTGTTTAAAAAAAAAAAAAAGTAATTCTTGTGTACTATATTTTATTTATTTCCTCTATGGTGTTACCCACATTTGTGTAGCTTCCAAATTGTGATACTGTGTATGAAAGAAATGCTTTGAGTCATAGAACTATTTAGGCTGGAAAGACCTTTAAGATCATAGAGTCCAACCATTAACCCAGTACTGCCAAGTGGAAAGACGCTTCAGCAGCAGTGTGAAAAGTATCTGAATGCTGTTTAAAACAATTAGAAATTGAACTAAAGTACCTAACTTTGTTCTACATCGAGAGGGCAGGTTTGTAAATTTATGTTCTCAAAATTCAAAAGATCTCATCACCAGTGTCCTTTGATCACAGCGTAGTTATGTGGTATTTATAATCCTGTATCGTATTAGAGGGGCAACTTAATATCATTTTATATTCCTTGCACATTCAAAACTTCCATAAAAGCCAATCACAATTTTATATGTACTTGGAAAAGTAGGACCAGGCCTCTAATTGTAGATGAATTTTTTTTCTAATTTGTTTTCAATAAATTGTACTAAGCATAATCCTAAAAGACATTTACAGATCTAATTTTACATGCCTTAGTAATGCAAAGTTCCTGTTGTGAATTGAGCACTAATAACAGTAGCATTCACTTAACTATAACATCATTGAAAAATCTTCTGATATACAGCAGGTAATTTCAGAGATAAAGAGAAAAAGAGACAGAAAAATAATATCTATTATTCTGCCTTCTATTTTGAGATAATTAAGTTCAGAGGTTCTGAAGCAACATTGACTGTGTCACAGGATGTCCTCCACACCAGAAAATGAAATCAATCAGTCATTGCCATAATAAGTGAAATGAATTAGTTGCAGACAAAACATTGTACTTTCATTAGTCATGTCAAGATGCAAATGCGAAGATATATATCTTCACTTAAATGTTCACAGATAAACAAAATAATTAAATTCGCTGTTGAAACAAAATAATTAAATTCACTGTTGTTGAGCAACAGATACTCTCTTAAGTATATGATATTTGGTTTATGAGAGTACACAGGCGGTTCTTTATCTGTGTTTTGTCTATGATGATAGGAGAATTTAATTTTGTTAATCGCGGGTGCCTGGCAGGCAGTGACTCAAGAAAACATCTGTGTTTATGCTTAGTACAAACAGTCCATCTAAATCTCACTGGCTGCAAGTTTATCTCTTTTTTTAATAATGTTCCCATGAGGAGTATAGTACACAATCTGATCTCAAGATTTTGCAAGTTTCTGTCAGGATGGTTCCAATGAGGCCTTTGGGGCCACTTTTTCCCAATGACTAGAACTGAACCAAAAGTTTTGCTTTATGTATTTTCAAAGGATTTCATTAGTTAGTGTCAAAGCAAACTTCATTCAGAGTATTTGCTTTAATTTTGGAGATGTTTCTAGCAACAGAAAACACTTTAAAATCTTCTGTTAATTAAAAATTATTTAAAATGTAATTGACTTAGATTTTTTTGCTATTGACTTGAGGGAACAGGAAGGGATGCCTTTCCACATTTGAGCGATAGTGATATACACAGCCTGCTGTGTGTACATCAACATGAACTTCTGCACAGCTTGGAAGACAAAAAAGAATCATCTACGATGTACCTGCCCTATAGATTTTACAGTATAACATGTACGTCTTCAGCTGTTCTTCATTCGTGGCTGATGAACATGGAAGACTATGAGAAGACTAAAGAGAAGACTGTAGAAGACTGAGTAACAGGCTTTAGAGTGGCAATAGGATAATTTTAATCAGATCTGTTCTCATAATGTACAATATTCTTTGAAGAAACTAGACTGAAAGGGTTGGACATCAGACAGGTAACATACAATAGAAGACAAGGTGAAGGGTTACAAATCAATGAGCGTAATGAATGCAAGTGTTTTATCTTCACCCACATGAGAACCAGACTGCATTTAAAAAAAAAAGAAATCAAAAGAAACAAGACTTCACATTTTGTATTTGAAATCAAAAGTTTTGTAAGCTTTGAAAGATTAAATATTTGCTGACAGTATTTTCATTATATAGTAACGAAAATTAAAGTATCTTTTTGTTATAATAAAGGCATCTAGGGGTAAATTTGTTTTCTGTAGTTAGTATGCCTTACAACTGGCAGTGCAGTTCTTGCACATTTTACCAGCCACAGAGAAGATGCAGGTTAGGTGCTCCACTGTTAGAGTTTACCAGATATTCACTGATACCAGGTAGAGTACTTTTTTCTTCTTTGATTTCTGATTCATCATCTGAATTATATGAGAATATTATATACATTACTAGAGTAGTATTAGGTAAGTATGATTAAAGAAGTAAGAATTACTGTGTTAAAAGTGAACACCAACACTTCTTTTCCCTGCAAATGTTTTACTGTAACTGAGACACAAGCTGGTCCTCACTACATCGGCTCTTTTTGCTGTTGTGTTGGCTACTTCAGATCCTGACCTCCTGCTCCTGTGGCCTCAGTCTGCAATTTGAGGAGCATATTGCTTCAACCCATCAATGCACAGAGCATTTTAGCTTAAAAATGTGAAGCACACTTGTAATGCTGTGAAGGTCAACTGCAGTATTCATATTCGTAAAGTTTAGCATACATTTAAATGTACTGATGGGTCAAACAAGTGCTCTGAGAATGTAAAAAGTGATGAATCTGTCCTGCTTAGTATTACTGGGTATTCTGAAGGTACCAAAACAAATTATTTCATTAGAGAGAGGAACAGCAGTGGGTTGTTTCAACAGCAGAGATGCATCTCAAAAATAAAGTTGTCTTCAACTACCTCAGAATATGTTACACAAACCCAAATGAGCATAAAATGAGCATAATCCAGGAATAAAATGGAGCTGGAAGTGAGAATGTTTCTAGACATTGGGGTAAAGTGATCCCAGTGGGACATTGGGAACAAATACTTCACTTTTAAAGTGGCAGCTGTAGATTTATTGAAAAAGATTATAAATGGGTTTTGATTTTAAGTAATGAAGCATACATCTTTTCCAGTCTTACATTTTTAAAACAGTATCTGATGCTATCTTTACCACTGGTAAAGGGACTAAACTAATTATTTTCTCCCTAGATTTTAGTTTGGCTTTAAGATCAGAATTGAAGAGAGAGTAATTAAAAAATAATAAAAAAACCCATTTTCACCTAATTGGCAAGAGTTTATATTTGTAGAAGTTATTTTGAATGTTAAAGTGCTGCAGTTGACATGGTACAAAGCATGGCTTTCTTTTTAATTTTGTGTAGAGAAAGAACACAATGTTTACTGCGCAGCTGAATATTAAATGTAAAATATGAAGTGATCCCTATGAAGAAGACACTGTCTAGGGACCAGCTTCAGTGTTGTAGCAAGGCAGACTATATAGGGAAAAAAACCCACAAATCCTTACATAATCTGTTTATTCTGTTAATATGTTTATTTTTTTTGTTTGTGTAAACAAATCAATTTTGAATGTGCGGTATATTCAGTAATGTAGTCCTTGTGTAATCATTTGTACAACAGTAGAAAGACACATGATTTTGAATTTACATATATTTCAGCATTTTTGTTATTAAGCATGTTAATAATATTGATGCTAAGTCCCCAGGTTAGATGCTCAACTGACAGAGAGCTTTTGAAGAAACTATTGCTGCTGCCCATATGTCTTACTAATATTTTATAATAAATAATGTTTTCCATATATATTCATGATATATTATTATTGTTCCCCCCTCCCCTGTAATTTTCTACAGAAGAGCTCTTCAGAAGTTCACAGGTGGGCTGTGAACTACAAGGAAGCATATTTTCTAAAAGCAAATTGAAAGACTTTATAATTAGAAAGGTCCGTTCAGCAAAAGACTGGTAAATCTTTGATAGTAACTTTGCTAACACTTTCGGAGTTGACAGGTTGGGTTTTTTATTTTTCCATGAACACAATCATGCATCCTATATTTTGTTGCTATATAAAATCGACTGTAATTTGAAGGAGGTATTACTGAATTTGGGCATCATTTAGCATTCTAAATCTGCTTTTTGTGTAAAACTCAAAACCTCAAGCAGACTGATCTGCTGAAATAAAAAGTGGAAAATGCAAAGATTTGGTCCCAAATTAATGACAGACACCATCCTATAAACACATTAGGGCAGTGAACAATATGGCCTGTGTATATGTGTTTGAAATGGTTTTCCTCCTTTTCCCATTAATAAAGACCATTAGACTGTAGAGCCCTACAGATCTGCACACCTAAAGACAGCAAGATGTGAATTCATTGGTTGAAAGCTTGCCTGAAAGTCTTAAACCCAATTCTTTATAAGATTGATGTATGTGGACGAAAAGGCAGAAATGGGGAAGGAATAGCTGTCTAGGGGGAACAGTTATAACTTAATTACTTGGTGATTAGTAAATAGGAATTTGAAGAGGGTGTTGTAGGGTCAGAGCCAAAGAGCCATGGCCCATTTAACAGATGGAAACAGTGAAGTTCTAATCCTCAGATGCTTAAAGGTGAACCTTTCTGTAATTGAGGGTTCAGACCCTAAAGGTAAAAGTGTCAAAAACGTTTAAGCAATTCGGGAACAAAATTTCCATTTTGAATTAGGATTCCCAGGTAACTTCTGAAAGAAGTTCTGAATCACTCTTGAAAATTTTGCTCTAAGCTTTTTTATGCGTTAGCTGTTCTATGAAGAGGAAATGGATATTAAGCTTTTTAAACTGTTTTAAATTCTACTGGTAATAATCTCCCGATGACATAATTTTTATAACTGTATTCTGGACGTCCTGGAACACCATTTTATTTTGATATTGACTAAAAGGAGGTTCCAGTATGCTGGGGTCTGGTTATGATTTTATAAGTAAGAAACATGAATCAGGACTTCTTATCTTCCTTACCCCATCAGTAAGCCAACAGAGTAAGCAAGTATTTGTCACTATCCCATAGCTAACATCAGTCCTCAAGAATTGGCACCAGGTGGATGTAATCTGCTTACATTTTTGGTGAAATAAAGGTTCTTAAAAACAGAGTTATAATACAACCACGTGCTCTCAAAAGGAAAAGGTAGAAATAAAGATGTAGAAGAATAAAGATATTCTGAGTAAAATATGCCTATTGCAGCCTATACAAATCTAAATCTGTAAGTTACTCCCTAAAACACATGTTGAGTTCCTGTCTGCCCTTTGTCTTGTTCTTACTGACCCTGTTCTTTTTAAAGCAATAGGTTTCTGTGATAACAGTTTCAACAAAGTACAACACGCTGAGGAGGGGCGTATGATTAACCAGTGCTGAATCAGGGATGCAAATGGTGCACAGTATTAATTGTGAAGGAATGGGAACAAATAAATGTAGCCTTCATGGCAGAAAATCAGAACAGGATTGGATTAATCAGCACAGTGTGTATTGAGGGAGGCCAGGGCAAGCTCAGTTCAATTGAATTTCAGCATGTCACAGCTCTCCAAGCCAAAGTGTCTGTAATTAAATTCAAAAATCAATGTTAATACTTACACGGCTCAAATCAGAGTCACACGGCTCAAATCAGAAGATAATCAGGAAGTGCTGGAAAATTGAAGGTTTCATAGAAATATTCTGTTGGCTGTACTGCACCTCATCAACGTGCTTCAGTAATGTTTTTTCAAAACAAGTACTACACAGTGGGGTAATGTGATTAGGACTATATGACACTCACGAAGGACAGGTGTCACTATGTTTATTTGTGAGTATAACAACAGTAGAATAGAATAGGGATGGCATAGAGTCCACGTCATGCATGGATTGCGAGTTTCCAAGCCAGAAAAAACTGGCACATTGCTATCTCCACTCTTCTCCACCTCTCAGCTCACAGGACATGAGGCTTTCAGAGTGACATCAATGTTCCAGCAGTTCTGAAAACGGTTTAGATGACACCATTGGTCCTGCTTTTAGGAATTATGTGATCTTTATCATACCTTAGATGGAAAGAAAATTAGAATCTCCTTACATATGTTGATGCTCTGTGAGCAGGATCACATGGGATGATATTTATGGCACCAGAGGATGATGATGTCATTAACACTAAAACTGTTTACTGACATTTCTGTAATGATTTCAGTGTAGATGAGAATATTTCATCAACAAGGTTTCTGCATGTCGACTGCATGCAAGGGAGTCATCTTTGTTAAGATGACTGGTAAGAGCTGGAGAGGCAATAATTCCTTCCAGTTTTAGGGATTATTTAAGAATCTGCCCCCCTGGTCCCAAAGCAGGATTACTCATCTAGGGTTTTTTGGTTCCACAATCTGCTAAGGTTCTACCGTGGCTCCATATAATGTGCACACAAAAGCTTTATGTAAAATGGGTCATAGTTTTTTTCTCAGATGTGAAGTCTTCAGGCTATATTTATGGATCTACGTATGGATTATGAACTGAAAAGTTAGGAAAAGAGTGCTCAGCTGGGTTTCTGTTTGCAGATTTAAGTCAGCTTAAATAAAGCAGACAAATATTGAGCATTAAGATCGTAATACTGTGTTCCTGCTTTTAGCATGTCTGGCAGCAATGACCTAAATGTTGTGCTCCTGTTACAGCAAAGACATGTTGTAACAGCCCCTGGGAAACCATCAGGTTCAGTATTGTCACTGACTGTTCCTAGGTATATGGAAGGCTCCTTCTGTGTAAGTAGCACAAAAACACTGCTGTGTGTTATCAGCAAGCACATAATAGAGGTCTGCTATACAAGTATCTCTCCGTGGCTTGGAAAATGTGACTTGGAACTGTATGGAGATGGACTGTCAAAGTGAAAAATCTAAACACAGCTTTCAGCTAATCTGAAAAGCTGCGGATATTCGTGGTTGCCGTTTACAGCTGACCAGAAGTCCTTCAAAGATCCTAAATAAAACATTACAACAAACAGAAATTTGCCAACAAGAACAACAACAAATAAACCAACATGATCAGTCTTATTTTCTGATAGTACAGATATTATATTTCTAATTATGTAGTAGATATCTTATCTTTGGATCTTCCTCTGCTGAATTTAGCTTTTGAGGGCTACAGCAGAGATGTTGCGAGTGCTCTGTTCTGACCCATTCTTCCACCCACTCAGCAATCAGCCATGAAAAATTGCAAGGGGCTTGTGTTAAACCTTTTCTCAAATTCACAGTTATTTGAAAGGCAGAAGCATCAGAACTGGCTGGAATTTGGAACACTCTCAGTTGGGATATGCCTCGCTTAGAACCGCACCCTGGGGTGTCAAGGCAGTGTGAGAAGCTGCACTCGTGTACCAGGGCAATGCAGGCATGTTTCCAAGGGAGCCATCTGGGACAAGTGACTGAGGCTTAGGCTCTTATGAACAGCTCAGAGTACTGCATACTTCTCTGACCAGCAGTGTCTATGCTAGTTGGTTATACTGAGTATAGAGCAGTCCCTGACTTCTGGACTTCTAGGACTGTAGAAATTTTTCTTGCTATCCTAGCAATGCTCTAGGATAAGGAAAACTGAAGAGTAAATGAGAAGCCTTAAATGAAGCACCTGTGAAGTGGTCATTTCAGCCACTGGGCAAGTGATGGTTGATCCTTTCTGTAAAGGAAAAACAACAGTGTGATGCGAAAGGAGAAGAAGGTTCTTGTTCTGTAAAATCTTACCCTCCTGGGGTATGTGATCAGCTTCCAAATCTGCCAGCAGCTGCAAATGTATCCAACTAGTTAACTCCCACAGATCCTACACATCTCCTATGAATAAAACAGTTCTCATAAGCAGATGCCTTTACCTTCCATTTTGGTTTCGTTCTCATCTGTCATGTTTTTCCACTGTTTGCATAGGTCTTTTTGTTGATTTGATTTTTCCTTGCCTCCTAGCGTGTTCTCATTCGTTATCTTCATTTTTCTGGCATTTGCATTGGTTAAATTACATTCTATCTCGGACATTCCAGGCTGTTTGCACATAGTTGCACTATCTGGTTCATCTCTGTATAGTCCTCTACCTCTTTATTCATGCTGGGTGGTCCTCAATGTTTGCAGCTCTATCAGCAACTATTTCAAATGTCAAGCTGAGTTCATGTTGTACAGAACTTTTTCCTTCTGATATTCGTTCTGATAATTCCTGGACATATTTTTAGAAAAAGTAACAGTTGTTCTTTTACTTTCTTGTGTATCTGGCTTACTGTGGCATTGCTGCAGTACTTTCATTGTCTGAAACAAGTAGTAATTACTTAATTCACATTTTAATCCCATAATGAACTGGAACTCGTGTACATATATATATAGTAATACAGCTATCTAACCCATTTACTTTACCTTTGGTTTTCTGGGAAGTGTCTTTTCTGCAGAATCAAAGCTCTCAAGGCTTCCCCAAAGAAGTGAAAGAGCTGACTTAGTAGCTGTCTTAAGAACTGAACTTTTCAGACAGTATCTCAACAAAACTAGAGACTGGTTACACTTCAGGCATACTCTGGTTGGTGTTAACTGCACTAATCTGGATAGTCCCAACTACTTCATAATGTCTGTTGCGTTTTAATGTCTGTTGCCTCTTACTCCATACTTTCACTGACATTGCTGCTGTCTTTCCACTAGGAGGGACAAGGACTGAACCGTGATCTTTAAGCACAACTGTGAGAAAAGAGGAATCATAAATAAACATTAGTTGAAAAGTATTCTGTATATTTTCTATGAATTTTATAGAATACATTCTATTATATGTGGATAATTTGCATTTTAGTTTTGCTTGTTGCTTTATCTGTCTAAGTAAATCTATTTCAAGTCATTTGGTACATTGCTAACACATTGCTAGCCTTCTACTGAAAAAATAAGTAACTGGTGACATTGTATTTCATTCTTTCCCATATACTCTGAACTTAAACTTTATGGTGGATAGCTGGCAGCCTCCCGCTGCTCGACCTGTAAATGTATTTTCTATTTACCTCCTTCTCCTCATTTCTTCATCCTGCTTTTCACACACAGAGCTGGGATTTTATCAATAGTTTCTTAAAATTAACAAAAAGTAACCCATGCTGTATCTGTTGGTACTTGGTAGTCTGCTGAGTTTTACTGACCTTTACTTTCTTTCTCCTCAACAGTGCATTTAGAATTAAGGCTAAAGATTTAGGCATACCAGACTGACTGACATCTACAAATACTCTGTGATGAGCTTAGAAGTCCCTAAAGACATACAACAAAAATGTAAATTTTACACTAACTGGAAAAACTTGATGGTATATTTTCTGTCTTGACTTTTAACTCATTATTGAAATAATCTGTTAGTTGTTCATGCCATCTATATTTGCGTCACAGATCAACCAACAGTTTGTAACAAGGTACCTCAATAGCTTCAATTATGTATTCATTTTAGTTTAAACATGCCTTACTTATAAGTGCTTGATTCTGAACATTATGCTGGCTTTGTGTAAGTCAGGAGGATATTCATTAAAATAAACTGATACTTGTCTTTTTAATTAACAGTTACCCTATCCAGGCAAATTAAAAGTAAGTAAAATATTAATAGCATATAAGATGTACTAATAGCAATGTAAGTGAGGACCTCAAGGAGCTGAAAGAAAGAGTACTGCGAGTCATTCCTGAAAAAATTGCAACCTGTAATACATGCTAATAAAAGTTGTCATATGCTAAAATTAACGTTACCTGGTATCAGTCAGTATTGACATCTGTGCTGATCATATGGGTCAACTCAGATGATTTAAATTACCCAGGGTAGCTCAAGGATGTTAAAACAGAGATGTATAGACTTTATGAATTGAAGGCATTGAAATTGTGCGACATACTGGATAAGCTAGCATTCTCTCTGCAACGCAGCCATTAATAGGTCTTTAACTAGGGCACCACGCTTTAGCTAGCAGTACCATTAATCATTCCTCATGTATAAGGAATAGTCTCTTTTTTTTCAGACCTGGCAGCCTGTTATTCCACAAACTCTCTGTAAGTGACTCAATCTAACTGGAACAACTGGGTGGAGCTGGTTTTCTGCAAAACAGCAGGACAGGCATATGCTGATTCACAGATGCAAAATGAAGTAACAGCAACTCTGCCATATTTCAGAGGCTTTGGTCTCATGGAAAAGCTGTATATGTTTGAAATGTAGGGCAACAGGATGGAGTGTACATGCTTGAGATGAGGGAGGCAGATCTTTTAAGGGTTATGAAATAAAGTTTTGTGCTAGGTGTAAAGTTCCTTGTGTGAACAACACCTGGGCGTTCTGGAAACAAGTAGAAGTGGGCAGGTATCAGTTTTGCTCTACTTAACTGGCCTTACTTTATGTACTGCCAAGGAATTATTTGGCTTTAACTCACAATGCTGCTCACATATTATTCATGGTAAAGGGAAAAAAGGATTTACTAAGCAAATCACTTATCTGTAAAAGTGAATTCTGCTTGTCAAAGCTTAAGATACAATTCTGTAAATGTGACCCACAGTATTTCAGCATGTCTTTCTCTTAGCATCTCACTACTCTTGGGTTACTCGGCCCAGTGTGGGTTCTTCCTTTTCACAGTATTCTTAGTTTTGGGTATTACAGCACAAGGAGAGTGGTTATTATAACGGAAGTGATAATGGAATTGATTAGAAGTACAGAAGAAATTGTGAGGGATAATTTACATAATAGGAGTGATCTCAAGCCTTCATATTGATATTTCTATTGTTTTATACACGTAAAATATTATTTTGTGTCTTGAAACTCCTGCTCCTATATGTACTTCATAACTTGTGCTTACCAGTCAACAAGCTGAGTAGCAGTGTGGATGCTTGCAGGTTCTACTGATGCCCCCATGTGGATGTCTGTCTCGATCACTGTAGTCTGCAGTTGAAGACATGGTTGACTTTTACTCAATTTAATCATCATTTATTTCTGTGACATCCATTAATGGGCAAAAAAAGTTTGACTGTGAAGGATACCAGAAATATTATTGAACTGTGCTTTCAATTCTCTATGAAACAGTGCTTTTTTGCATCTAGCATTTGAAACTATTGTTGACTTACTGAGAATAGCATCATGCTAACCAGTTTACTTATTTTCAGGGGATTCCTGAGAATCAAGAAAATTTTCATTCCATTATTAATGTCCTAATAATATAATGATGCCCTATTTGGTTTATTATTAAAACCTATTTGGATAGAATAACCTAAACCTCATATACTGATTATTATGCCTCTATGGATGAATATAATTATATTGTAACTATCTGAGAGTCCACCTGCAGCCGTGAGTCACTGAAAGTTAGTGTAGAGATGCTGGAACTGACTTTAAATGTGACAGCTCAGATACTATGACCTTGCTAATTATGGCAACAGAGACCTTAGGAGGGGCTGATTTGACTTGCTTCTTGGCAGTGCAAATTGACTCATACAAAGGTCTTTAGTGTGAAAGATGTCCTAACGCTGAGCCATGTTTTGTAAGTGTTCCTTAGATCATAGTCATGAAAGAACATTTCAGAAGGGAACAGCAGAGCAGATGAGTGTAACAACAGCATAGGGCCACAGCTCAGCTGTGCTGAAACAGGTGTTCCTTTTGGCCATATAAGCATTCTCACCTTGTGGCTGTGGGCACCCAGGGAACCAGGAAATGTCTTGGCCACTAATTTAAAACTATGCTGCCAGGTTTCATGAACAAGTAGCAGGGTTAAGCCTGTGGCTTTCACAGTTACTTTTTGATCATAAGTCCTTAAGTTCTGCTAAGTTGAGCACTTCACATGTTTTTTGTATCTCCATCATGCACTGAGATTTTCAAATAGAACCACACAATGTGGTTGCATTATTTGAGTGTGTATGAACGATTGGTTCTAGGTCTCTGGCAGTAAACAGAGCATCCTGACTTATACTCCTTTGAGTTTGTACATTCTATAGAGCAAGTATTTTCTAGGTCAGTGGGAAAGCTTTGCTCAGACATCTTTGTTGTGGAGCAAATAGATTTTATTTCATATCTAATATCTATATTACTTACACCTTCTTTGAAATACTTACTGCCTAGCTGTTCCTGATATTATTTGGTCTTACAATCATTGCACTTGTATACAGTGGGAAATTACAGTTGTTAGAACCTGCAAATTGACATGATTAACTGAGCATGTAGTGCAGATAAAGACATTTGTTTGGTCTCATGACAGCTGGTCACTGCCTATATTAAGTGTGTGTCTAGGCTGGGGATTTTGCTTCTGACTAAATCAAGTAACAGATTGCTAGTTAAGCTAGATGATGTGAGTGTACATGGTAGCCAGAGCACTCCAGCACTGTTTGTGCTTTTATACCTCCACACCAAGTGCCTGCCACTGTTTTATTTGAAATTTTGTGTGTAAGAACTGAAGAACCCAAAATGCTAATACTTGTAAATGAAGATATTTCCTAACAGTTTCGATCTTGTTTCATGTTCAGTTTGTATTAGGAAGCTCAATTTATTTGGCACACTGAGCCCTGGAGTATTTAATCATGCCTTTCCTTTGCAGTAGATGACAGAGAGCATGCCTTTTACTCTGCTTTTACGCATTCAGTCTTTCAGAAACATCTAGAGACCTTTATAAAATTTGTTTTATGACGTGGTTGATAGCTGATCAATACTCTGATCTGTGTTGTTTGAGCTTGCTTCAGAATTCCTATTAGATCTGTGCATTTTGGATTTCAGTGCTAGGGTTGCCGAGCTATAATATTACCTCACAGTTTTCACTTTCTTTCTTCTAAAAGAAGCTCCTTCTTTTGATTTTTTTGTAATGTCTAAAAGATAAAAAATGAAAAAAAAAGCAAACTTGAATAAATGCATTAAGATCCAGATGCTTCTTTTACACATTTTAAATTAGATTGTGCTCCTAAAGTGATTATTTTCAATAAAAACCCTTTACTTTCTGTTAACACTGAAAGCAGATAGATTGTGTGGCATAAAAAATTTAAAATAGTCTACTTATTTCACCTGTAAACATAGATAACCCAGGATCTTTTTAAATGGCTGTAAATATGAACACTAATAATGTGAATGGACAAATATGTCTAAAATAATTATGAATATTTGGCTAAACAGCCAATATCTGCTTCCACTTGTAATACTGATTTTCACTAGAAAATGGATGTACGCAAACTGAAGTGCTAAAATAGCTTAGAAACAGATTTTGTCACTTTAGTCATACAGGATAGTTACCACCTTACTCAGTTTAGGCTAGAAAAAACAAACAAAACACCCTAGCTGCTTTTTAGTAGAAAAACTCAGGCAAACTGGAGAATGCAAGCAAATAAAAGCAAAAGTAAATCCTAGTATATCGGCTTTTATTTTCTTGTATGCATATTCTGTTTTTTTCTTCTAGGAATCATAAACACCTTGTCTGCAAATCTAATAAAGCTTCTTCCAATTTTTGTTTCTCCAGTCTTATTTTTAGCTCCCTATTGCTTTTTGGTTTAGTTTTGTAACATACTTTGGAACAGGACATGATGTATCTGTGCATAAGTGAAAATTTCTATGCATAAGTAAAGAAGTTACCAGTGCACACGTCTGAGAACAAGTTGCAGCTCTCAATTTATTGATAATTTAATACCCTGAATACAGAGATGACAGTAGTCATTCCACAAACAAATACTTCCAGTGCCTGAGGGCTTATGTTTCTTTAGTCTGTCATCAAAGACCTGAGCTAAGCTGACACAGCTACTGTGGGCTGGACAGCTAGAAATTTGGGACATCCCACATGACAATGGTGGGGCAGGTGGGGTTACCTTGCATGAGACAGGTGTTTTATGGCCTTGAGAACATGTTTGTTTTAGTGCATGACCCCTGGGGAGCTGTTCTAGACATAAGAGACCTGGTGCCAAACTCATGTTACTTGAGGTTTATGCTGGTAAAATTAATGAACTTCTGTAGACTCACACCTGATTTACTGCAGCGTGCCAGTGGATGTATCTGAGGATGGAACAAATTTAAAAGTGAGTGCAATTGGGCCAGGCAAAAGCCTGTACACCAAATCTAGGCCAAGTCATAGAGCAGTGTCTTGAAAGCAAAATATAAAGTCAGGATCCTTCTTTCTCTCTTTGATGTGTGCTCTGTGCTTTTGTGAGTGGCTAATGAGCTCTGTGTAATGCTGCCAATATTGAATGTTGCTGATTTTGCACAGAGTTGCAATATATGACCCACTGAAACTTTCTGGCTGAAGAAATAATAGCAAAGAGGATAAGCAGTTCAGCCATTCATCTTTGTGCAGTATTGCTGGGTGTTCAGCTTACTTTTGACCTTGGCATAATAGTTGAAATAATTAAAGTATATGAGAGATACTGTAAATGATGAAGGAATCCAAAAGGGATTTTTGTTTGGTGTGTTTTCAAGGATGCAGTCACAGCATTCCCCAAATCTGGGTAATAGACATCTTCACTTAGCTTACAATTATATTTATCAGTATTTCTGAGTTTGTAATTTTTAGTTGAAATTACGTAGTTATTGGTTGATTATTTCAAGTTAGTTTAGAGCCAAATAAAATCTCAGGTGATTTTAAGAAAGGAATTTCACACTAATAAAATGTTAAGACAGACACTGGCAGGCTGGAGCGAGTTTGGCATGGAGCCCCTGGGGAAGTCAGGAACTGAAGCTCTTGAGAGAGCTTCAGCAAAGAGAATGAGCAAGTGGGTTTGGTTCAGCCCTGCAGAAGGGACAGCTCTGGTAGGACCTAACAACATCCACCGGTACCTATAGGGAAGTTCCTGAGGAGACAGAGACAGGCTCTTCACAGTGCCACGTGGTGTTAGGACATGAGACAACAGACACAAGTCTCAACAAGAGAGGTTTGGACTGAATATAGGGAGGAATTTTCTCCCTGTGGGGCAGTGGGACCAGAGGGCTATGCCAGCTCTGTCCTGGGGGCATTTCCAGGCCAAACTGGACACAGCCCTAAGCAACCTGGTCTGACTGTACAGCTGGCTCTGCTGTGAGCAGGAGGTTGGACTAGAGACCCCCAAAGCTCCTGCTTAGCTTGGATTATCCAGCATCTTATGATCCTATATTCACACTATGTATATGAACCAGGGCTCTGACCTCCTGCGTCAGCTGTCTTGGACAGGATGTCCCAAAATTTTGTTTGAAAAATAAAATGATGGTCTTTAAGCTCACTTTCCTGTGTTTTCTAAAGGAAGGAAAGGCTTACCCTGCTGCTAACACAAACTGATTAGCTGTGAAAGGTTGGGTACCAATCAGTTGTATCTTTGTGACTAAGCTCTATTCCTTGTCCAGTTGAGAGGTTCACTTAATAGTAATGAAGTAGGATTTTGTAAAAATGGGTTAGTGGGGTTTGGGTTTTTTGGTTTGGTTTGGATTTGGATTTGATTGGGGTTTTATTCCCCCTCCCCCCACCCCCCCCAAATAATAACAGAGGGTTAAAGAATCTTTTTTTTTTTTTAATGTAATTTTTGTGAATTGTGGTAATTTTATAACCTTTCCACTGAATCATTATGCAGACATTTAGTGTAACAGCTTGAGGGAGGCTAGATTAGGAAGTTGGGTTACTCATAGTCATACTTGGGTGCTCCTAACTATGAGAGTCCTGCTTTAACACAAGGCAGTGGGCAGTCATAAAGGTCAGGATTGGCAATGTCATGGCCCAGGCTTGCTAATGAAATAGGATGAATGTTAGTCCAAACAGATATTTGATATATTCAGTGTGGCTCCTTCAGAGTTGTATCAAAGTCACTTTGATAAAAAGGAACTTTTCAGCTGGAAATTTCAAAGCTTTAATGTTTTAAATAGGCATGCAGTTTCCTATCCTTTTGCTAGCATGACTTTAAAATCCCAGCTGAGGTTATGAAGATTTTTGATGCCACATTTCATGTGCTTTCTTCTCACCTATTGTCAATTAAAGTACATTTAAAATACCCCACAATTATGAATACAGAGGAAATCTGTATTCTTGCTTCCTTTTCTTTTTTTAATCTGTTCCATCAAGTCATTTTTTGAGGAATGGATGTGAGCAGAGAGGTGCATCATAAGGTAGTCCCATTGGTATGCTAGGCACTTGAAGGGGGCTGCTTGTTAGACTGCCAAATAAAAATGTAATTTGAGGTGATTTTTTCTGCTTCTTGTGGAACTACCATCCATTTTGCTGTTGCTGTATCATCTCTACCAGAATGATTAATTCCCTTGGTACTATGAAGTTGCATATTTTTATCTTTGGAATAGAACAGATTGTACCAGATGACAACATCTATGCATCGATAACATTGATATGTATAACTGTATATTGGAAGGAAAAATATGAATGTGTTAAATACAGCTTAATATTGATTTGTTTACTCAGTTATATTATCAGTTCTATTATTACTTTATCATTTGCATTCTTGATTATGAGAGATATTTTATAAGTAAGCAATCTCTTACATACCTGCTTCATCTCTGGATGTCCAGGTTTTTCAAAGGTAAAAGAAACTTTCCTTGATGTTAAAATTTGTCCTCTTCTTAAAAAAAAATTGAGTCACTTTCAGTCACATCTCTGAAAAAAAGTTAGTTGACAGCAGTACAGTTAAGATGATGCTAGTCGTTAAGGAGGAAATAGGGATTTTAAGAAAGAGGGATATTAAGGTAGCAGCCCCTTAGGTGAAAGAGAGATAAGCGGCTTATAGTTTATGGAATCAGGAGAAGTTAGTTGGAGCCACTAGGAACGTGCTGGAGTTCCTTCCACTGAGTCTATGCTCTTGCACACACATCTTTCAGATTTTTCTAAGCTGCTTAGCACTGGAGCCATTGTCTAAATAGCTCTTGCCTCAGTTGCTGTTAAAACAGAAGTGTGCAGTCTTTAATTGGTTCTTGCATTTGACACATCTGTTATATCTGGGATAATCAATCAGTGAGTCAGCTGGGCTCAAATCCCATGAAATCCTAACCCACCCATTTTGTCATTTGCTTAGCTTCCAAAGGATAACTGGATATTACTTGTGTAGACAGTTCATAGCTTCAAAAGGACTCTGAGTCACTCCTTTTATCTGCCATACCTCCCTGTGGACGTGTCCAAGTTGTTCAGGTTGCTCTGTGCTTGGCAGCTACTCTAGTAAGATCCCAGGTTACCTGCCTCCCTTCCTTTCTCTAGGCTGCCCAAGTCGGGTGTGGGTAATGCTAGCAGCATAAATGCACCGTATTTCTGTCTGATCATCAGTGATAGCCTGATGTATTGGTAGAAAAGAGGGATCCTCATCCACTTGTGCTAAATTACAGTTTGTCTATCATAATTTACCTATGCCTTACCTTTGTATCGCAGAGCGAATCTACCATTTCTTTGTTGATTTGAGTTGTTTGACCTCCTGACTTTGTTGCTTGGTGAATGCAAGTCTAGTGGTTACTCACAATAAAGTGTTTTGTGAAAGCTGGTTTTGCCCTCTTCCTTATGTTTCCTTTATGACAGCTTTTCCTTGAGCATCTGAGCAACCTTTCACCATATGGAAAGGTAATAAAGGAGAATAGCTTTCAGCCTGTCTGGCAGCCTTGACTTGGGTAGCCAGTGTAATATAAGGAAAAAGCAGATGTCACTCCACATACCAAGATGACACTCATTTTATCATTGCTCATTTTGCATCATGTCCGCAAACCGTTCCTGCATGAACTTAGTCCTCTGGCTCTAGTATTTTCTTCTTAGATGGTCTGCAACCCCTCTTGTGGCTCCTTACCCACCCATACTTTTGCAGGTGTTATTGTACTGGCTTTGTGTGGCAAGGTTTTAGTAGCAAGGGGGCTACAGGGGTGGTTTCTGTGAGAACCTGCTAAAAGCTTCCCCTGTGTCCATTATAGCCAATGCCAGCCAGCTGCAAGAGAGACCCACTACTGGCCAAGGCCAAGGCTGAGCCCATCAGCAGTGGTGGTAGTGACTCCGGGATAATGTAGTTAAGAAGGGAAAAAGTTGCTGTGCAACTTCAGCCAGAGAAAGGAGTGAGAATATGTGAGAGAAACAGCAGAACCCAAGGGCAGTGTAGAAGGAGGGCAGAAGGTGCTCCAGAGCAGAGGTTCCCCTGCAGCCCGTGGTGCAGACCATGGTGAGGCAGCTGTGCCCCTGCAGCCCATAGAGGTTCCATAGGGGAGCAGATATCCAGCTTTGGACCCCACACCACAGCAAAGTGTCTGAAGGAGGCTGTGACCCTGTGAAAAGCCTGCGCTGGCGCAGGCTCCTGTCAGGACCTGTGGCACATGGAGAGGAGAACCCATGCTGGAGCAGGGTTGCTGGTAGGGATTTGTGACCGCATGGGGACCCACGCTGGAGCAGTACATGATGAACTGCAGCCTGTGGGAAGTACATCTTGATAATGGCTATTGAAGAAGTTAGAACTGAAGCATCAAGAGCCTGAGTCATTCTCCTGTGTGAACAATGCAAAAAGAGTTTAAGAGTGAGCGTGAGTGGGAGCTGCTTTGCAGAATCTCTACCAAAACAGGCTTTTCTTGGCCAATCTTTGAGTGGCTGAAAGGGCTGGTGTCAGGGCCACTCCATAACAACACCACATCGCAAAGCAAAGCTAAATCTAGAGGTAAATCTGGGCCACTGCTTCTTTCGAGGCTAAAACCCTAAGCTGTCCTGGCTTTTGGACTTGACGTTCTTGATGAAGATGAAACAAAGAGAGTAGCTATGAGGTTAGAGAGTCACTCAACACCCATCTCCACAGCTTGTTTGTAGAGCATGGACCAAAACTGGACACAGGTTAGATAGAAACATTAAAGGCCAGGTTGGATGTGGCCATGGAGTGACCTACTGGAAGGTGTCCCTGCCTGTGGCAGGGGGTTGGAACTTGGATGAGCTTTAAGGTCCCTTCCAACCCAAACCATTCCATCCCCATCTTGAAGCCCCCTGAGGCGCTGACCCCGTCTCCTCCAGCCCTTCCTTTGGCTGTCGCGTTGGTGTCTCTGTGGGTCCTGTCTCCTGGGGGTGCAGGCTCTCACTCTGTCCCCTCTCCCTGCAGGTTTCACAGCCGATCTCCGGTCCAACACTGGGGGCCAGGCCTTCCCCCAGTGCGTCTTCGACCACTGGCAGATCCTTCCTGGGGACCCCTTCGAAAGCACCGGCCGCCCCGGCCAAGTGGTGGCTGAGACCCGCAAGCGCAAGGGCCTGAAGGAAGGAATTCCAGCGCTGGATAACTTCCTTGACAAGCTCTAATCAAGCTCCTTGGACTCCGGGAACAGGGAAGGGAGGGAATGAATGAAATTAGCAAAGGGGTTAAATGCTCGTCACCGCCATCTCTTTGCATTAATGAATGGGTTTCATAATGATTTTGAGACTTGAAATGAGGAGGAAAAGGATTAAAAAACAGCCTTATAGGTTTCGGTGTTGCACATGCCTCATCTCCGCCATTGGAACTAAACCATTTCCACTCGGATTTGCCCAATTCTGTATTTATTTGACTCAAAAACGATACAAAGCCGGTTTTGGGGGGTAGGGGGTGTGAATCCATGTAAAATGGGGGGGGGGAAGGGGAAAAAGAAGCCCATAAACCCTAAAATA
>JANHGB010036989.1:0-15737 GCA_026283785.1 Coracopsis vasa | reverse complement strand
CTAGATGATCTTAAGGTCCTTTCCAACCCTAACTATTCTATGATTCTATGATTTTTTTAAAAACTTTGCTATATACAGGTAAAAAACAAACAAAAAAAAACCCCCCACACACACAAAAAAAACAAAAAACAAAACAAAACAAACCACAAACACACATCCCTGGAAAACAAAAACAAAAACAAAAACAAGAACAAAAAAACCCCACACAAAACCATAACAGGAATAGAGAGGAAGTGATCAGATGGTGCTACTGTAGCAGCAAATAATCCAAAAAGTGCTAAATTTCTCCCTTTAAAAATGAAAGCCAACCTGCCAGAGTTATTGGGTTCGACACTACTATGAGTAAAATTGTACAGTCTGAAAAGACTTATACAACCTCTACAAAAAAAAAAAACCAGCTAGAAAAGATAAAAAAAGAGAAAGCAGTCACATTGACGTGAAGTCTTTCAAAAGTAAAGCTCAAGTAAAAATCTTTAAATAAATTCATGCTTCATGCGCCAGATCACTTATGTTACCAGAAGTACATAATTATTCTTGAAAATAAAGAGTATTTTTATCATAAAAGAATTCACAGGCCTGTATCTAAGAGAGCAATTATTTTATCTGGTAACATTTACCTGTAAGTGATACAGTTTTTACACTGCTATATATATACATATGCATATTAATGACCACATTATCAGTTAAGTGACTGAAGTCTGTTCAGTTGTTGAGATTTAAAAGCAAGAGTAAAACCAGAATCTTATTCTTTAAAGAATGGTTCATCATCTGTCTGGAGTACCACCTACCCAGAATTATTCCTCCTTACTTAAGAAGGTCCAATGTGTACGCTTCAGAATATACTGCAGCAAACAAACTAGTGTTTATTTTACTACCGTTCTTTTGTTTGCTTCAGTCTTTACTTGGCAATATCAAGCTGCTCACATTTCTGTACGCCTCTTTTAATTCACTGTCATTTGCATTACATATTTTCCCTTTGTAAATAAGCTGCTTGCTGCTATAACAACATGCCTGCTATGAGTCAATAAAATATAAATCTATTTTATACAAATCAAAGAGCCATCACACGTCAATTACTGTGAAGAGCACTGCCTAGCATTTCCATTTTCAGCTCACCCATGAAGATCACACACAGCTTGCACTCTGCAACCTCATATGATGCTCAATTCAAACATATTTGTCACAAACTACTGCTTTTTAGGAGTCAGTTAGTGCTTTGCACCTTTTTCAAGTTTTACATTCCACACATAAAGAGTTTTTTTTGGCCTTTATTATTTCCTCTTGCCTGCCTATTCTTCACTCTTTCATGCAAGTGAGTAATTAGTTAATTACTTCTTCCTTGAAATCTCAGAGTCCTTCCCCTACAGGTAAGAGCAACTGGCTTTGTCCAGGTATTGAGAGCTGGCTCTTGCTTTTTACAGGACAAGCTGTGCTTACAAAATATGTCCCAGAGTGATATACTGCACCCATACAGTCAGGATGATGTGCAAAGTGGAGACTGGGAAATTAACAAAGTTAAATGCACAAATGTTGGCATAAATATAACACAATCTAGAACTGAATATCCTTCTGATACTAACACAGTCCCATAAACAAATAAATGGGATTATTTCTGTAAGTAATCATTTCAGAAAAATTTCCTCCACTGCTTTCCCCCATACAATCTTATATAGGCATCCAGTCCACTCAAAATTTTCTGCAGCAAATATTTGTTGGGTAACTCCAGTAGCAGTGCATGAGACCTCACACACGGAATGCTGGGACAGTATAGGCCTTTGTCATTCCACTTACAAACTTTGCCCATGAAAGGGTGGAAGAGTGACAACATTACCTTACAAAAGCTTTCAAATCCACATAGTTGCTTTTGAATATCGAAGACCTTAGTCCAACCACCCACTTAAAGCAAGTCAATTTCAAAGTTAAGGCCACAAGCAACCCGATTATGCACTCAAGTTTGGGAGATATTCCATCACTGCTCCAGGCCACCCACTTTGCTGCTTAGCTACTCTTTTTTCACCACTACATCCGGTCAAAAACTTTTAACTGCTGCTTCTTATCCTTTTACTGTGCACTTCTCAGAAGTATACAGCTTCAACTTCTCATTAACATCCTTGAGGAAGTAGCTCCAAGGACAACACTAGGAACTTTAGATACTTGCATCTATTTGGCTTGCAGCTTGCTTTACCACAAACTTTTGGAAAGTATGCTACGTATCTATATGCTTATCCACATGCACACATACTTCATGAAAGCCACACAGAAAAAGGAGGAGAACACAAAAACAAAGAAAGCCTGTCATCCAGAGATTTCTGATTATTAAGAGGAGAGATCCTAAGCTCTATTAATTTTTTAATAACACGTGCCCTTTTAAGCAGCAGTTCGGTGGTTTCCATCTTACAGCTAATGAGATCTATGTTTCCTTAGACAGAAAATGCTGACAACAAGATGACTGTGACAAAAGTTAACAATACTTATACTTTTTTTTTTTTTCCTTCTTGGTACAATTATTTATGGGACACTAAATGATGAGAATCCCCTTTTTTTTGTGTGCCCTTTCACAGTCAAAGATTGTTAAAACAGAAAACAAAAAACTATAATCCTCAAAAAGACATCTTCTTTAATGTGTTAGAGGAAAAATTTAGGAACATAGGATGACACTTACCAACATGGATAGCATTTGACACCTGAAAAACCCTTCAGACTAGAACGTACTCTTAAGTATTTGAAAGTTTAATAAGTTGAGAGCAGACAACTTTGCCTTTCCTCTACATTTGCCTAACTTAAAACCAAAAAAAGTACACTAAGCTACTCTCACTTCAATACCTATGGCATTGGTCTCTCTTACCTCTCTAAGAATGTCATAAATTTATAAGAGATGGCATTCTATTATGTACTTTCCATAGCAGAAGCTCCCAAAATATAACTTTCAGTGTCAAAATATGTTACAAGATTAAATATAATTTTAACATTGCTCTTCACACTTTGACCAACATTACATTTATTCATAAACCTGTCAATCAACTGTTGTTAAAGTTACCAAATATAAAACAGTCAAAAATAACTATAATAAAATTGTTCCATATTATGTACTAAAAATCTTGATATGAAAGTTTATGTTATGTACTATAAACGGTTAGAAAATCGTCTTTTCTCCAATTATTGTGAAATAAGCATTTAATGAAACCACATATTCACCATTTTTCCTGCTCTTTAAGGAACTTTTGCTATCCTGAAAGCTTAGGAAGTTGTTTTCCTTTGTTCAGTTGTCTCTTGTCTTTATTATTTTTTTTTCAAACCACAGTTTGCATAGCTGTATGGCTGGCACCATTTCAGATCAATCAAAAACCTGATGCTATTAGAACTATTTCCATAATGCTTTCTGCTTCATTATTTATGTATTATTCCTCTCTTAGCAATTCCTAATTGTTCTATTTTTCTTTATGATTACCTTTTTGAGTAATGAGATTTCACAGAACGATCCAATGACACCAATATCTCTTCCCTCCTGGCAACAGTTTCTTTGCCATCATCTGTGATCATCATGAGATACAAATTATTAGTTGGAATTCCCCCTCAAAGCCAGCAATCATTCTGTAATATATTTATGATTAAGTTTATCTGGCTTACTCTTGTCTTGAAAGAGACACATCTCTTCATAGATAATTTTAGTTTTGAGTATCTGAAATAATTTTGAATGATCTGAAAAAGATCACGACTTGCTTAATCATCCATTTTCTAATTTATTTGTGAAGATGCTGAACTGCCTGGCTTCCAGAAGAGACCTTTTCATAATTCCAATATCAGCTTTTCTCTCACTTTCCCAATCTATGACCACAAATTTCACTCCTACAAATAATTTCCTATTTTACAGGCCACTGACCCGTAAGTTGTCTTTTTGACATATTTCATAAGCAAATTTAAGACTTGGCAAAGAAACTTTAGTTAAAACTTTTCATTTTAAATCCCTGAAAATATCAACTGAATCATCCTTACACATTTCCTCATACAATTCATTCCTAGGAACTCATGGACCTGTGAGGAATAACTAATTTCCAGAAAGCGGATGAAGAATTCAGTATACTCTGGTTTTGAAATCTCTTGTCTTAGCTACTTCTACTGGGTCATAAGGTGCTGCATTTTGGATTTGTAAACAAAACAGTGTTGATAACACAGGAATCTTTTAGCTATTGCTGAGCAGTGCTTGCACAGCATCAAGGCTTTCTGTTTCTCATGCTGTCCCTCCAGCGAGTAGGCTGGGAATGGGCAAGAGTTATGGAGGGGGCACAACCAGATCAGCTGACTCCAGCTGACCAAAGGGATATTCTATGTCATATGACATCATGCTTAGCAACAAAAAAAAGCTGGGGGAAAGACAGAAGAACAGGAGGGATAAATAAATAAATAAATAAATACAAGGAAAGTAGAAAAAAGTAGGATTGGGAAGAGGTGGTTTTATTTTAGTCATTACTGTTTTGGCTCTGGTGTGTTACTGGTTTACATTCTCACTCCCTTTTATATTACTGTCATTAGGACATGACTTGCACAGTGTAAAAATTGCCCTCTTCCTTTTAATAGTCACTTTAAGACTCTGGTCACAACAGGGTTTAGCTTTAATGGTGCTGGGATATTCTCAGTACCCTTAGATTTATTCTTCCTGACTCCTCTTATACAGGAGTGTTGTTCCATGTTATCTGCAACTGCTTTAACCTTTCAGCTGCTCCTTTCAATGTATTTTTTTCGTTTTGCTGTAGAAAGGTCTCACACATGTGAGACAGCTCATATGGAATGCAACAGGATCACCCCTATGAAATAGCTATAAAGAGAATCATAATTGGAATTTTCCTCTGCTAGACAGAGATTTTTCTTTGATAGATTTCCTAACTAATTGCCTCAAGAAATAACTATTTATAGAAGTGAAACATTGCTCTCCACATTGCATCTTAATATTCACCCCACCAATTAGTATTACTGGCTTAGTATATCCCCATCAACAGTAACCATCCTGGCCAGTAGAGTCCTAGCTAATATTTCTCCTAATCAGGTTCACAGAGTCTTCCACTTTGAGGGGGTTCTCTGAAAAAAAAAAACAAACCTCAATTTTCATGGTTTTATGGGGCTGACTCAACTTTAAGAGCCTGATGTTGCCCTGCGAATGAACTGGTACAGAACCTCTGTACTCCTTTGATGAGTTATTTGCTTAGGAGCAAAGATTCTTCCAATATCTCCATAAGGACAGATAGAATATTACTGGAATCTGTCTTAAAGAGATTTACGTTTTTCCTTTTATGCATATTTTACCTTTTATTAAATTTTTTCTAAAGGAAATTAAAAGTAGAAATGAACCTACAGATTCAGCAGAATAGAAGATTCTGAACGTAACTTGTCAGAAGCCTTGGGAAAAGAAAGCCACTCATTTAAAGTCACAGTAACTAAAAAAAATCCCCAATTAAGTGCACTTTGTCTTCCTTTTAACAAAAAAACAAAACAAAACAAACTATCCTCAATTAAGTATGCTTTTTCTTGGTTTTAACAAAACACTTATCAACCAAACACTGCAAGTCTTGGTTGCTATGACAAAGATTATAATAATTAATGTGATTGGAAGAAAATAAAAACTGCTGTACACTGGAGAAGGTATTATAACAGGCCACAATGATAAAAGGTCAGAAGATACTGTAGCTAATAATAATTAACCTCTCTTAAAGGTCCCAAGAGAATCTGCTTTTCAGTTTCTGTATTCTCTAATGTTCCTTGAATCACAACTGAAGCTTAAACTATGGACTTGACATCTCATCTACCACAAGCAAAACAAAACAGCTGTCTAGTGCAAAACTCTGGTTTTCAATACTTTAAGTATTCTTCGAAGAATGCAATTTCCCTATATTTAGCAAATTGGCTTCATCAATAGAAGTTGTCTCTTTACATCCTGACACGAAAAACTTACTTAAAGCTTTTGAAAACTTACGGAAGCAGCTTTTAATTACAGCTTATTCCGCACCAGCTTTCGCATCTTTCCTATATAGTAAGTGCTACTTCTAAATACCTTTAAAGGTTTTAAGGTTTTTACAAATAATTTAAGTAACTAAATGTTTGGGATTTTTTTAAGTAGCCATATTTATATAGTAGTGGCTGCTATTAGGGTAGTTACTAGAGGGTAATGATAATTTCAGCATCAAAGTAGAAAGTAAATATTACATTTAGAAAGAAGCAGCAAATTATTTTTCCAGACCAATATAAATAATTTAGTATTAATTTGACCCAACATTTTTTAAAGTAACCAAACTGTACTGAGAGGCTTATTGAAAGTGAACAAGGTTTTGAAAGTGAGCATTCTTAAGATAAGCAGTGACTGACACTTATTAAAGGGATCTCTGTGACACAGCACACATAAGAGGTGGGTTGGTTTTAAGTTAACACAGAACGATCAGTTTTTAATAAGTAAATCCATGAAATCACGTTTCATTTTCTTTCAGAACCCCAAGAACAGATCCCTGCTTGTTCCAAAAACACTGTGAAGAAATACCAAAAAATAAAGATGCTATTCTTAGGGTTATTTTCAGATCCCTCATACATATGGCTTTTAACAAGTGTCTCTATTGCAACAATCTGTAGTTTTCAAGCTTTTGATCATGTTAACAAACACTCGGGATTCACAGATATGTAAAAGTAAGTGTTTTAATTGGGCTAATTAATTGTAACACACAAATTCCAAAGGCAAATAAAAAAAACAAAAAAACAAAAAAACAAAAACAACAAAAACCCCAACTTTCCTGAAATTTGGGTATCTGACAACATTTTACCAAGCAGCTGACACTATTATCACCTTCCCATCAGCAAGGGCAGGTTTCCCCCTTATTCTCACTGATCCCTACTGCAGATTCTATGGCCTGCCTTCTGCCAACATCATAGGTCATCAGATCTTCCCAGAAGCCAAAGCAACTCTGCTCCACTGATTTTTATTGCAGTGCTAGGTTTTTCTGCCAGGCTAAGGGTTTAAACCAGCTGGTTAATCCAAGAAGTCCCAGAGCATGCAGAATGCGAGCAGTGGCCCTACACAGTCACAAACAGGGAGGGACAGATCCTCACCAGGCTCCAGGTCTGATAAAAGTGCCCTTCCCTCTCCTCCAGCCCTGCTCTCTTTCATGTAACCTGTGTTCATGCAACACAGGTCTACACATGAAGATAACAACTATGCTAAATAAATTAGAATTGTAACAAGCTTATCTTTTCAGGGCCACAATAACACTGAAATCACAGATGAAGCGGCTTCACACTTCTTTATGACCAGGCAGCACTTCCCCTACTACTAAGGAAGCTGTCAGGGACCAAGGAGACTCTGGCAGACCCACACTGGGCGTGGTGACGAGGGGAATATGTTCATAAACTCATGTGAAACCACAGGCAGACTTGACTGTCTCATTTTACAACCATGCCTCAAGGGTGCTCCTGCTCCTTCATCACTGAAGTTATTTTATTGTCTCCAGTTCAAACTGCAGCTCCTGAAACTTCCAAATATCAGTCTTCTGACAGTTTAAATCTGCCTGTACTGCTCTCTTGTAGATGCTTCCCACAAGGCTTCTTGCTCTTCAGATGAGGAAAGTGGGTGAATTAAGTCCTCCAATGCAAAAAATGAAGAGTTACTTCTCTGAAGATGTGCTGTAATTCAGGCAAGAAGCTGAGCAGAGAAATCACTGAATGTTTCCCACCATTTTCATCCAGTATCATATATTAAGCCCACTGTTAACCCTAACTTCAAATGAAAGAAAGAGTTCTTATAGGGAGAGAATAATAAGGTAATATAAAACTGAAACACTTCAGGAAAAACAAACAAATCTCCAGTGAAATAGAAAAATATTGGAAAAAAAAACAACATGGAAGCCATAGGGTTTCCAAACCTCACCTCCGACAGCTGACCCTACACAACTTGCTTAAGAGTAACTCCAGCTCACAGTAACCTGACAATACAGCAATAAACATCAGAATTATCTGTCCTTTCGAGTTACCATCACCCTCAATACCTCCCAAATGTTTCTTACTAAAAAAGAAGCACTTATACTTCCAAATGACCAATGGTCTTAGATATATTTTCAAAACAACAGCAATAACAAAAAAAAATCTCTAGTTCTTTGCTATTCTTGTTCTATTTTAAGGTCTCTACAACTTCAAACTAAGAGCTTCTCTACTCAAATGGACAAAAAAAAAAAAAATCACTTCAAATCCTGACTGACATTCTGTCTTGCAAATATCTACATTCTGCTCTAAATAGATGGCAAGAAGTTGCTATGATGTTTTTCTCAGAACTGTTATTTAACATTTTCCAATTCTGCAAAGGCATGAGAACATTAAAACTCTTTTGTTGGAAGCAGAGTGCTTGAAAGCTCATTGGCAGAGCAGTTACATCCACTTTTCAAGAACACATGATAATTCTCTCTCTGGTTTCCTCAAATAGAGAAGGGAAGAATGCAGAAAGAAGGAGCAGCTCACACAATATGGTTTTACTTCCATGTGCCATCTGTTAACAGTTTCAGCTACTTGCATAAATATGTATTTATAATCATCAGGAAAGATTACAGTCTTGTCTACATGCAGTTACAGCTGTTCATGAACAAGTCCAAAGTGAGGGCATTCTTACAGAGCCTTTAGTTAAATAGTGCACAGACATATGATATTTTGAAATGAGAATACCCAAATGAAGAACTATTCAGTAGTGGGTGCTTATGAAATAAGCTAAATATAAAACAATCCACATGATTCATCACAATAGGGTTTACCTATATGCTCACCACTACCTACACAATGCAGAATCTGCCAGCACAGCCTTGTTCTTTGGAAACTGGAGGGAGAAGGAGAAATTACATGTCTAACAATCGTATCTATGTAGACAGATACAGAACCTTTTTGCTGTTATGTTTCATGTTAATTTAGGAAGTTGGATTAAAACGTATCTCTATCAAAAGGTCCTTTTATCTTGAGAAAAGTAATTGCTTTTTTACCGTAGTTCAGCTACCTCTTTGGCAGACAAACTGTAAAACCTTCACAGTTTCAATGAGCTCAGTTTAGCACCACTGTCATCTTGGATCCTTCCTGCCTTGGCCTCTTGAATAAGTGAAAATAATCTGACCTAAAATGACATAATAGTATACTACCTGTAACTACACACTGGGAGTAACGATCTTTCATTTCTGGTGGAAGTGATTTTAAGATGAAAAATGGCAATTGCAGCCTTGTGAGAATTTTTTTAGTTTTCTCCTAAAATTGCTGTTCAGCAGGAATGGCAACAAGCCTCACAACGCACAGGCACTGCTGGAGTAGGCTCATCCCTAGCAGAAGCAAGTCAATATGGCCCTGACTTGCAAAGTCAGCTTCTCCTGAAAGCAGCTCAGAAATGCCCTATCTGGACCGGAATACTATTTTTAACATGTACATGTTCAAAAGGAATGCAGAAATACCTGACATACCTGACTATATAGTAGTTTAAAGCATATACCTGCTAAGTGTAAATTAAGTTTGCTTCAGATGTTCATTATTGGGGGAATTACAGTATTAGGTTAATACAAGTATAATTGATTTTTTTTTGTATGACAAATAATCACTGAAGACACCAAAAAAGTTAAGCCTCAGCACTGCTAACTGACATTACAGTATTAGCCTTGTTCCACAAACTTCAGTTCCATGTACCAGCTGAACATACAAATCATACTCGTGTTATTATCAAGTAAAACATCTAATTAATTCTCATTGTTTACTGTATGAAAACGCATGCTAAGTTAACAAAAATCTTCAGCATACAGGTTGTCATAGTATTACGAGTAATCCTTTTATTCTCCAGCTGTGCACAGCACTCATTACATTTGTATGTGAGTTCTTGGATGGACTAATATGTGCATAGCACAGACTGTGTCTCCACAGTGATGCTAAGCAAGCCAGAACCGCTGATCATGTTATGAATGCGAACACAAGAGGCTGAACACAGTGAGCACAGAGGACTTTGGGAACTTTTTGAACTTGCAGTTCCACAGTATGACAGTAGCTGTCTGTCAGCGGTCACCTGTTCTGCATTCTGTCTGTGCTTTATTGCTGACTTGGGCTTATGTACACCTAAGTTGTCAGATTTGATTTCACTGAGAAGGTGCCAGTAGACCACTTTTAACACATCCCACACAAATAATCTTTAACTTTAGAGTATGCTGATCACTTAGCTTAATCCTCTTCTCTGTGTAATTCTGACAACCTAGAGCTGCAGCAGTGACACGTGCAGATACTGAATCTGTGTTACCAAACACTCTAAACAGGCTGATTTCAATGATGGATACAAAGCTGCAAGACATGACAAAGATTAATGGTGCACAAAATATCTAAATAAGCTATCAAGCACTAGTTTGTAAAAACTGTTTACATTTCACTTTAGGAAATGCATGTAATGGGATTCTGCAGCTAATCAGAAGAGACAGACCAGTTCATGCTCAAACTGAGTTTCTGTTACTTGTTTTCAGAACCACTGTTTTCCTTGGTCCGCGCCAGCCGTACCATGTTGGCTCAATATCAATCATCCTTACAAAAGACAATAACAACCAGCACAAGACCAACAGCTTGTTTACAGGAAAGGAAACATGTCCAAAAGAACAAGTTACTCCTTTGAGAAAAATAGCAAAGACTCATTTGTAAAATTAAAATACTGAACGCTGTAACACGGGTGATGAATTTGCACATTAGGTAGATAATGTCCAGGAAAACAAAGTAGAAGAAAGTTGCCTGAAGTTTGAATATTCCATAATTCCATGAGGTGACTCACGCTGCCTACAAAGCTACCACCAGGCTTGGTGGAAGAGGTAACATAGCAACTCACAATCCAGGGATGGAGGTTATTTTTCATTTTAATTGGCTTGGGATAGAAAACATGAAAGAAAAACTAAAATACCATCTTTAAAGTTGCCTGTAATTACTGCTACCTGCCATGGCAATAAGAGTAAGCAAATAGGAAATACTATTACCATTGCAATGTGGGAGCTTACATTGTGGAAGTCACTGGATACGTCTTCCTAATGCTAAAAAATCAAAGCTTAAGTACATTTGCTAGCACAAAAGGCAACAACAAGTGAAAACATAAAGCCCACTAATAATAATATCGGGATTTTCTCGTAAAGCCCGGAAATCCTAGCTTTATTTTAAATAGGGTATGTGAAAATTCTCCCTGGAGAATGTCAGAAGAATATCAATCCCTTCCTGAAAAACACCAGAACACCATCTAGTCTACAGACTCATTCGGCATCCTTTTGGCACAATTTATTTGAAAATACTGCACACAAAAAAGATTCTACATCACTTTATTTCCTGAATAATGAGTATATTTCTGCAGGCAATCTCTGTCAGTTTTGCAAGCAAATTTTACGCCTATGCTCTACACAGCCAACTTCATTTTCTAACTATATTAGAGCAGAGATAAAACAGTTCCTACATCTCTAAACTGCAAACATTAATTATATCTTAAATATCATCACTGTGGAACTAAAGGAGGTAACACCTGGAAAACCTCAATATTAAATAACACAGGTAAAAATTACTTCCCAACTTGAATCACAATATTTATATGCGACTAAAGGCTCCTTTGTACATGATGAAAATTTACTACACTGAAAATTACAGTAATTGAACTAATAAAAGTGAAGCAGTCAAAGCCACATTTTACCAACACAAACTGTGTCATCTTTAATAAACTAATCTGATTTTAAACTGTATGAGTGATACCAATGGAAAATCGGAAGTCCTTCTGTGCTTGCTAAGTTTTCTTGGATCATTTTTCAGATGTTCAACTCTAGCTTCACCTAGCACTTCTAGAGAAGTGTTAGGGAAAAAAATAAAATCATTTTTACACAGTCAAGTTCCATTTGCAGTTGCACACCTTCCCTATGTGATCTTTGGAGGCATAAAGTATCTGGCCCTATTCTTGTTCAGGAATAAATTTAACCTACCAAATAATACTCAAATTATTAAGCTTCCCAATTTGTATAGTTTGATCTGATTTTCCATTTTTATGAAAACAGTACTTGATTTTTTATTACATTTTAAACAAACATTAATTACAAATCCTTTTTCTGGTTTTGTTTTGCTTTTTTCAAATAAACACAATAAACCTGTTAAGTACACTTAAGGAGGCAGATTCTGCTCTCATTTTGACATACATATTTTGAAGGCAAACACCTAATTATTAAATTTTTTTGCCAAACATGGATTCTCCCTAGAAATACTCGTATCTTCACTTCTTGTCACTATCAGTGCTCCAGAGTTAATTTAACTAGCTATTAAACAATGCCTCTAGAAATATCTGTTGCCTATTACTTGATGTCCCAGCTACAGCAAGTTGCCGCTGAAATGACAACTTTCAATTATCATCCCTGCCTTTGCCTTCTGGTGCAAACTGATCCAGCAGCTCCTCTTCTGCTGATCCTCACATTTGGAGCCTTCCCTGCAACTTATCCCTTATCCCTTCCATGCCCACCTGAGAAAAAGCCCCTACAGCATTTTGCATTTGTTATAGGTTCAGAAAATTCCCAAACACAAATGCCAGAGACCTGCCTGAAGTGAAGTCAAGTCTCCAAACAGCACTAACACAAAGGTTTTCTCCCAACCACCTCTGTAAAAACAGCCTCCCAGATCTTAAATGAAAGTACAGCTTTTTGTTTCCCAACAAACCAACAGGTCTGGGCTGCTGAGTGCAGCCTCAAGGCAGAAGTCTCAGGCAGTTTTGCTGCAGCCCTAGTTGAGCAGGTGCAGGTCACAGCACCAAAAGCAGCATCATGCTGACCTATGGATTAAAAAGTGTTGACCTATCTATTAGCTAAAAAGTACTGCAGCCTCCTGGTTCCCCAAACCACTTCCTTGCCTTCCCTTTATTTTTTCTGCTTGGTGTGGCTAGGCTTTCTTCTGGGAGCTTGCAATTTTTTAGGTTTTAATTATTTTCCCCCCCCTCACTGATAAAGCAAGAACCTGCTCAAGGAAGAAGCCAAAGAGCACGAAAGGGAAGAAGCAGCAATTGCAAAATTACACCATTATTTTTCATGTGCTATGCTTTACCCCTGTCACAGCCCAAAGTATTTTTGCCTCAAACTTATCAGAAAAGATTGCTGTGAAAGTACATGGATTTGGAATATATTAAACAAATATTGCCTGTTATATGAAGCTACCACCATTTTTCTGCAGAGTTTGTGTCAGAGGTGTTCTGTAGCAGGGACACTGCTCTGCAATCTGAGACATACACAGCACTTGCAGAACCAGTTTTAACACTACAGTAAACTTACTGTAGCAAAATTACCATGGATGCAAAAATGGACAGGCTAGTTTTCCCAATTTAATTAACAGTCTAATTAAACTGGAGAAGAAAATTACTTACCTTCATTATTACTTTGAGTAATATTATAATCCTCTCTGTTTATTAAGAGTATCTGTACCTGGATTACACTGACATTTTCAGATTCACAGAAAAAGAAAGTAAGCTTATTGCCTGTACTATTGATCCTGCCACTTCTTTTTGAGAATGAGCAAGGCATATATGTGCTCAAAACACTAACTTTAGAAGCAGAAACATGAAGACATATGTATTTCAGCACACATCCCCATTACAGATGTGACCACAGCCAACAAGGTCCTGAAGCATGCACATTTTTCAGTACTCTCTTACCACACATAATACCCTTAACAAGAGGGGGAAGGAAAGAAATTATTAAAAAAAAAATAAATCCGCAAAATGAAAGCTACTGTTTGAATTTCGAGAAAAGAAAAGTAAAAAACCCAAACAACCCCTTTCTAATCTGGGGGGCAGTTCTTCAATCAAGCATATTCAACCTAACTGATGTTTCTGTAAAACTGCAGCCACAGAAAGCGTATGTGTCTGGTTTAACTGTTTTGTTGTGACAAAATACCCACTTAACACATTTTTCTGTTTCAACAGGCTATGCAGTATTTATCTAACATACATAAACAAATAATACATTAAAATGCATGTCATGTTCTATTTCAGTAGGGTTTCTGAATCAAGACAAACATAAAACTGAAACTATTCACGTAACTTCTTGAAAAATGTTGTTTATACTACATGTTATACCTTGGAAAATTAGTAATAAATCAACAGTTGAGCAACATAATTCAGACCGAATTCAATGCTACCAAGATAAGCACATCTGATATTACAGCCCCTTACAGAAAACCAGACAGCTGTGGCTAAACTTCATTCCCTTTCATTGTTCAAATATGTATGTTGTTAAGATCTCATAACTAAGTCCAGGACCAAAGATGACACCTTAAGGTTAATTTTTAACCTTACGAAAACAAAAGCAAAAAATCTAGGCACATGCAAACACGTGTTCATATACATACACAAACTTCATCCCACCTATACCCACTGTCAGACTTGTTCACCACTGTTGGTTAAAATTGAAATGTGCCAACTATGTAAATTCTAGCTTCATTCTGATTTCTGTGTGAAGTTGCTGAAAAACAAACTTATATCCTGTCAAGACCTATGCTAGAAAGCATTCTTTAGTAACCTGCAAATGCATTGCATGCTGCTTTATATTTTAACCTGTATCAAAAAAAAACAAAACAAACCAAACAACCTAACACATTGTGATAACTTACCACAGTTTTTAACATATCGCAACATGGTTTAGTAATTTAGTTTATATAGGAGAGAGCAAGGGGGATGGGGTAGTGGTATTATTACTCATTATTATTAATTATTGTTTTATTTATGTTGAACAAACAAGTTTCTTTGGGTTTGTGTGTTCTTCCCAAGTACAAGCACAGAGTTAAAGGCAGCACATATGCACTCCGCCAAAGGACCAAAGGAAAAGACCAAATACCACACCCTGTCCTGCCGCCCTCTCTGCCCTTCTGAAGGCAAATCTGAGATGAAGGAAGGACCTCACTGTTCCTTGGCTACCTCTCCAGACACACGGCATGGCGGCTGCGCTGTAGTGAACCAGAATTAGAGAAACGCCAAAGTTCAGTTCACGAGCACTCTACATGGCAATTCAGGTGCATCACTGTCTGAAACTGATTTTTTCTTTTCTTTTTTCTTTTTCTACCTTTTTTTTTTTTTTTTAAGACACAAGACCTCTGAAAGAGTGAACCAACTGGAAATGCAGGCACACAAGGGTGAATTTATATTCAATAGAAAATAATTCAAAAGAAAAAAGGGGAAAAGACAGACTTAATGCAGGTTGCAACTGCATTAATTTTGTTATGGTTAGAAAGTTTACAGTAATCACCTAATCATAGCAGAGAAAATGAGGGTGAGAAACAGAGGTTCACTCACTTGTGAGAGAGGTATGAACATGAGCATGTGTGCCTTTAAATTCACAAAAAAAAAAAAGTCATCTAAAGAAAGATTATCTGTTTCCATTCCCTCGTTAAAGTCTACAAATTTAGTGCACTTCAGGTTTGGGTCTGTGCCCATTTCTTCTTTCCTTTTTTGGGGGAGAAGAGTAGGGAGGGGAGCTGCATTTTGATTCGGAGAAAACTCCAGGAACTCGCCAACAAAGTTTTCAAGTTGACAAGCAGGTATTCTTTATTGCGGCGCCGGTAGAGACGGAGGATAGCTCCTCCTAACGTGTATCACCGTATTGCTACACAGACCATCCTTTATATAGTCACATATTACATCACTTTTCAGAAAGTTTCCGGCATGCATACAAAAATGTGATGGTGGTCTTTGAGGGTCGTTTACTTCTTCCAACAATCTT